>JANSVA010097445.1:0-10742 GCA_025504915.1 Erythroxylum reticulatum
TCAGGTAAGAATTTCGAGGAAGAAATTTCTTTTAAGGATGGGAGAGTTGTAACATCCCATTACCTATATTAAGGATAAAATAGTAAATGTAAAACATTAATGGAGATTAGAAAACACATTTCATGCTCATGCATTATATGATATATATATATACAATGAATATTGAATTTTCCATATGAAAATAATTATACATGCATTCATTGATAATTCCGGGTATAATTGAATTGTGATGTGATACTATTAAGAATTTGTTAATTTGTTGTATTGAAAATTTAATTAGGGAGAGTATTTGTTAATTTTAAATTTTGGTGAATTTTATGAATAATATTCAAAATTGTTGATTATTATTCGACTAGGAAAAATGCCAATTGGCAAGTAAATTTGTGAATAAAAATAAAAATAAGAATAAGTGATGATGAGGAAATTTGGGAGACGACTTTAGAATTTTTAGATAAAGATTTTGAAAATTTTTCAAACAAATTGGAGAAAAGTATGGAGACGATTAAACTAGTTAACTGATAACTACTCTAAAGCCACAGAAGTTACATAAGTGACAAGTGTCACTAACTTAGTTAAGTTACACTTTATGATTTTGTTAGAAAGACTAAGTTATGTTCTTTTGAAGTTGAAAGACTAAGTATTGTTGTTTGTCCTAGTTACCTCTTTCATAGCTATCTTCTTTAAGTTTCTTTGTTGTACATAGAGTTTTTGATCAAACATCCACTAAAGTTAAACTTTGTTTTCCCTTATCTTTTACCACTCTCACTTTGTTATCTACTTCTTTTGCCTCAACAAAACCTAAACTTGCCAACCTCTACAATGGTGTATGTGAGTTGCATGAAAATTAGGGCTTGTCGATATTTGAAGATTTTGGAGTTTTACCAAGTAAGTATGGTGTTAATCTTTATGAGAAGTATGAATATAAGATAAATTTGATGAATTATTTAACATTGGATAATCATAGACATAATGACCATCTTCATGAACACTGTGCAAATAAGATGAAAAATCTGGATATAATGTTAATTTCATATTTGATGATTATTCTGCGATCAGATAGTGTAGAAATGATTTTTGAGCTAGAAAGAACCATAAAAATATGCAGAAGAAGAGTACAGAAATTCGGAAAGTTTTTCTTGCGAAATTAAAACATTTCATCGAAAAGGTTGTAAATACACTAGCTATTCTCATGCGAGAGAACCATATGTCTAGACAATACTAACTAGACAAAATGACTCCATGTTAAACTAACTGCAGAAACTCAATAAAGCAAAACAAACTTCTCCTTTTTCGAATCTTTCAGTCTTTACCTGATTAGGGCTGGCGATGGCAAGCGGGAGGCAGCGCTCTGTCAATAGTGGTTTGTCCAAAGGCTCTCTGGTGGCTATTCCGAAGGCTCTCCTTTCAACTCAAATCAGTGATTCTTGACAGGTATCCACTTCCTTCAATAGTCTATTAAGGGTCTGTGCTTTCTATGAACATTAATCCTTTTCTTCTTCCCCAGTGGTGAGACGGATCTTTTTGAGGCTTGATCTTACATTATCAGTCTAGGTTAGAGAGCACCAATTAGATTAGTTTTTTTTTGTTTTCATACACTTCGCAACTCCTTCTGCTATCAATCTGTTCGGACAGATCTAAGATATTAACTTTTGAGTTGCTTCTTACTGGATCTAGCGATATCTGGCTAGGGGGAGGCTTTCCCTTAAGGGGATTTATTTCAGGTAAGTCTATTCCTTCTATTGATTCGATTTTTTTTCTTTTCAATCTGGACATTTTCCTTGCGATCTTGCTCTGATCTTTACAAGGTGTCTTCTTTGGAGTGGACATGGATCAGGAGCAGAAGATCCTTATCTCCCCTAAAGTCACCTAAGCTTCAGCATTGGTAAGTGTTTTCTTCAGAAAGTCTTCTACTATTAGGGCATTTCTAACTCCAATCTTATCTGGTTAATAAATATATGATTTGGATTTCAGGGTTCAGAGTTTGAATCCACTGAGAGCAACAAATAGTGTTTATTTAGAGTTGAAAAACAGGTAACTCATTATTGAAAACTACATTGCTCCTTAGTTCTGTGATTAGATATCTGCGTGTGTTGAGCTGTTAGCTGTTGTTGATTGCTTCTTGTTGTGCATGGTGAGTAGTGGAAGTTTAGAGAAGCATAGGATGTAGGCTATAATCTCCATATACTTGTCATTCTCCCACTATAGTATCGGTTAAACTAATTGATGATTAGTTGTTCCCCTATGCTTGTAGTAGTGAGGAATAATAGAACTTAAAGAATTAGCCTTATCTCTAAACCTTCTACTATTCTTTTAATTCCAAATGATTTGAGCATATATAACAACCGATAATAACAGGATATCCTTCTCATGTTTAGACTTCTGCAAGTTTGGGATATCTAGTAGAACATCTGTAATTGTACCATAGGAGTAGGCAGGGGAACATAGATTTAGATCTTTGCTTAAACTTCTTTTAAGAAAGTACAGTCAAAAAATAAATGATCTCTAAATTCATCCTCTTGCTTACATAGGATACATATCTTAGAGATGGTTAGGAAGTTCAAACTATCCAAGGTACTTACTTAGTCTGTTCAACTTAATGAGCAATAATAAAAAGCTTACATTGGGTTTTAACACCTTGTTCTAAATCAGTTTATCCCAACCTACAAGATTAGTAGACCTCTCCCTCATTCTTCTAACATCTTTTATAGTGATTTATAAAATTGGGATACTGTTCCACAAGTAGATGTCACTCTCCCCCTGGCTACTGAATTAAAGCAGGGATAGCAGTCTAACCTCAACTGGGGGAAGGGTCTAATTCCCATTTTTGATTATTTCTTGAAGCTTTGTATCCTTAGGGAATCGAAATAGTAGGGATCTTGTCAGTTGATTATGTATTAGTGGTCCATTCCTTGTCCAATTATCACACCATAGTGAGAGTCTTTCTCCTGTCCTAATCTAACATAGAATATGGTGAAACATGTCCTCCCTCAATTTGAGAAGCTATTTAAAGAACCAAGTGTAGCTATTTTTGGGTTTGAGTTCCCATAAACTACCTTCATTGAATATATAGGAATGAATCTAAATGGATCACATAGTCTATCTTTCACTTAGTAGTCTCCAAATCCTTTTAGATGTGAGAAGTCTGTTTTTGCTGAATAGAGATTCCAGTCCTAACCCTCCTTCTTCTTTTGGTTGGCAAACTATCTTCCAACTAACTTTTGCTAATACTTTGTCTCAATTCTTTTTACCCAATATGAATTGTTTCAACAGTTTTTCAATCGTTTTGATAAGCCCTTTTGATAGAAAGAGATAGGAACACTAGTATGTATTCATAGACATTATCACCAATTTTAGAAGTTAAATTTTTCCACCATAAGAGAGTTCTCTATTTGCCCAAGCCCCCAATCTTTTCTGTATCTTTTCAATCAAAGGAATGCATTCACAGAACCTTAGTCTTCTTGATGAGATAGGAATCCCCAAGTATAGCCTGGGAGGATCTTTAGTTTCCTTTCCTATAATTTGGGGCAAAGTATTTGAGAGTTGAGTAGCACTTTTAGAGACGATGAGAAAGCTTTTGTTTTGATTCACATATAGGCCCGACATCTCTTTAAAGAGGTTGAGAGATTTCATCAATAGAGTCACTGAGTAGACATTAAGCTTGCTTAGGAGGATAAGATCATCTATAAAATATAAGCTAGATAGTGAAATTTTCTTAAATTTTGATTGGTATCTGAATTTTGTATCCGAAGTGGTGTTGTGCTTTAGTACTTGAGTAAGAACCTCCATACAAATTGCAAATAGGTAAGGGGATAGAGGATCCCCTTGCCTAAGCCCCTTCTTCCTTTTAAACATCTCCGTAGGGCATCCATTTATCAAAATCTTATAGGAAGCAGGTGAGATGCATTCTTGAATCCATTATATGAAATTTGGGGGAAAGTTCATAACCTCCATTGTTTTTAGAAGGAAACATCAATTTACACTATCAAAAGCTTTCTTTAAATCAATTTTAATGGTGCAATTGTGGGGACTTCTCTTTTGATTAATCCTTTTAGGAGCTCCTGCGCTATAAGGATACTGTCCCCTATGTTTGTGTTAGCTATAAAAGCTCCTTGATTCTCATTGATAAGGAATTTTAGGACCTCCTTCATTTTGTTGGCCAAAATTTTGGCAATGATCATGTATAGGAAGTTAGTACACGAAATAGGTCTGTATTCATTTTAAGAGTCTAAGCTAGAATTTTTAGGGATCAAACACAGATATGTCTTGTTTATTTCCTTCAGTAGGACCCCTTTTAGAAAAAAAATCATGGATTGCTTCCTTGACTGTCCCCGCCAAACTAGTCTAGGTTTTTTGATAAAAAATCCATTAAGCTTATCTGGTCTTGGGGATTTAGACCCATTCATACTAAAAACAACCTTCTCAATTTCCTTATCTGAGACAGGTCTTGATAACTAAGAACTTTCATTCTCTAGAATCTTAGCAGTGATGAATTGTTCAATATCATGATTATGCTCTAACAAAGTAGCTTTTGATCCCAGTAACTTTTTATAGAAAGTCGTGGCCTTTTTGGCTAGATCATCTTGTCCATAAACTTCCACACCTTCTTCAATTTTGATAGAGGAGATTCTATTAATGTTCTTTTAGACTAACAAAGAATTGAAGAAAAACTTAGTACATCTATCTCCATCCTTCATCCAATTAACTCTAGCTCTCTGCTTGTATAAAGAGAATTGATTATCCACCACCTCCAAGTACTTTTTTAGTGCTTCCTTTTCTGCTATAGCTAGATTTCCATCTAAAGGGTTTTCAGCCAGTGATTTTTGAATAGAGTAGAGTTTCTCTCTTGTTATGTCAACCTCCTTTGAGGATTCTTGCCTCTCTTACTGTCAAGGATCTTCAACTCCTGTTTGATAGCCTTAAGTTTCTGTATACATATGTACTGCTTACTCCCATAACAACCATGCTCTAACCCCTTCAATATTGCTTCTTGAAAACCTTCCACACTAGCTAGGAAATTGTTGAATCTGAATGGGTGGTGCATTCTGGAGTTAGTGACTAACAAATAAATCTTTATAGGAGTATGATTAGATACACCTAAACCTAGGAAATTCATAGTACTTCTTGGAAAGGTAGTGAGCCATTCCATATTTACCAATGCCATATCTAGATTTTTTTTCTGGTATGCCAAATAGAACTTTGCATATTGGACCATGTAAACATATGTCCTTCCATTTTTAGTTCTAAAAGTTCCACCTCCTGCACAGATTCATACAAATCAGGGGAATAGTTGAGTAAGATGCAATTACCTTCAGTCTGTGACTTGAAAACTGTTATATTAAAATCTCCACACACCACCCAAAGGAGGTTCACCTAAGCCTTAATCCTTTTTAGGTCATTCCATAGTTCAGATTTTTAGAACTTGTGTTGAATCCATAGATAAAAGTAGCTAAAACTTGAGAATTCTCCATTTTAAAGTAGATCAGAGTATGTGTATGCTGCTGTCCAGAGTCCAATACTTCTACTTTCAAAAATTCTACATCAAAAGCTATGATAATCCTACCATAGATATGATAGTGATGATTAGTAATAAACTAACGATTGTTTCCTAGAAAATCCAATTTTTTCAAATTAGCTTCTCTAATTTTTGTTTCCAACATATAAAATACCTTAGGCTTTTCCTAAGGAAAAAAATCCCTTAAAGCATTAAGCTTGGAGGGATTATTTATTTTGCGAACATTCCATACTATCAAGGTCATAGACAAATAGTTTTTCCTTTGGAGCTTTTCCTATTGCTCCTCACACTTTTCTTAGATATGGCCCATTTAGATTTGTCCTTTAGATTACTACCATTCTGCATATTTGCCCTTGGAATGCTTTGTTCTTCTTGTTGACTAGTGGCAGCACCCTTACTAGGATTAGGATCATTTCCTTTCATCTCGTTACCCCTTTTGTTAGTTAAGCTATTGTAGTCTTCTACTGTTTTATGAGTTTGTTCCCCCCTGAAACAATGTTATTCTCCACCAGATTATGTTCTTTTGTTGTTGGAGGTTCATTTAATGGCTAGATCATCCCATGGTTTTCCTCTACTTATTCTATCTCCTCTATCTGTTTTTGATCCTCATACTTATGCTCATTCTTATCCAATCCCATCACTTCCCAATAATCTTCTTCTAGGAAAGTTCTACCCGTAGGTTTCCATTCCTTACCCTGAGCTTTCAGAGATGGTTTCCATTGATATGTTACCAAAACCTTATCCTCTCTAAGAGAATTTTCATCAGCTAGCCTTAGGATAGGGATACAATCTTTCATTTCCTTGGTAATGTCCATACTAATACATAACCATGCAAACAATACTCTTTTCCTCGAAGCTGTATTCTCATCCATACAAATAGGCTTCCCTAGATAGCTTGCCAATATACTCAACCCTTTAATGGTCCAATATTCCAAAGGAATATTATGGATGTTCACCTGTAGTGGAGTACTCTTCTTCCTGATTTTCTCTAGCTCCATTCCAGGATGCCAATTTTGTAGGAATAAAGGGAGCTGTGATATATGCCAAGGATCTTCTTCAATTACCTTTAGAGCTTCCGATTTGGAAGAAAAGGTAAATATGATATTATCCTCCTTAGACAACATTACCTCCATGATCCCTCTTCCTTTCCAATTCCTTGTTACTTGTGCTTGTATGATAGGAAAAGCAGACCTTTTATCCATGAAGAAACAAACAAGTGTAGCTTCCCAATTCTTGGTTCCTTTTTGTAGGATATCTAGGCTGGGAGCTACTATCAACTTCCCTTCAATCTCAACCGGAGGGATGAACATGAGTGGGGAGTCTGAGTCATCACCCACAACTTATTTTTAAGTTCTCCTAGTCCCTCCTACCTTGTTTCCAGCATCAGTAGCTGCAAACCCTTTGGGGTTAGCCTCTGTGGAATGTTTAGCATTAGAAAGGGGATGGGAGGGGGGGCTGTAGTATTTGAGGGGGATGGATTGGTAAAGTAAGGGTTAGGGTTTGAAAATGTGGATAATAGATTTGGAAAATCTAAGTTCATGTTTTTTTTGTGCAGGCCAGATCTAGAACAATCAAGAAGAAGGGAACAGATGCTGACAAGATATGAGAATAGGTATGGGCGCGATTGTAAGATGATTTGATTATGGTTTTAGTATGAATTTCTGCTTGCAAGTCTGAGAAGGGGAGCTGCGAATGGAATATGAAAGAGATTGAAAGTGGGTAAGAGAAGAGGATATTGCAGGTTGATTTAGGTTGGGAAGGAATTTTTGGTTGAAGTTTTGTGTCTCTACTTGCAGGTCTGAGAAGGGGTGTTGTTTACTTTAATGAGTTTGAAGAGAAGTGTGTAATAAGGAGGTTAAAATTTGGAAAGTTGATAGAGAAATATATGCTATGTTTTTCTTTTCGCCTTGTATATATGTATACATACGTGAATATCTTTGGTGGTTGGAGATATGAATCGAAAAGGAGTATAAGTGTAACATCCCGTCCCCGTAATAAGGGTTAGAATTTAAATTCCAGTAATTGAGAAATATCAATGAGAGGATAGAAATATGCTTTTCATGCTCATGCATAATCTCAACATACATGCATGTGGATTTGTAAATAATTATACATGCACTCATTAACTTTCCGGGTATATTGAATAGTAATGGGATAGATTGAGAATTGTGGTTATAGTGAATGAGTTGAATGAAATGGAGTAGAAGGAATAAAAATTTAAGTGTTGGATTTAGTGAAGGAAAATACTTTGGAGAAGTTTATTGAGAATATATGGTATGGAATTTTTGGATAGTGGAGTCGAAAATTATGATACTTATAAGGGGAGATACTTGGGAGTATGGATTGTATCATCTGATGACGTATCATCTTATGAAGATGCTTCGTTTGGTGAGGACAGATCATCTTGTGAAGACACTTCGTCTTGTGATGACGTGTTGTCTTATGAAGACGCTTCTTCTGGTGAGGATGGATTGTCCTGTGATGATGTGTCGTCTTGTGAAGATGCTTCGTCTAGTGAGGATAGATCATCTTGTAAAGACGCTTCGACTTGTGATGACATGACGTCTTAAGAAGATGCTTCGTCTTATGAAGACACTTCGTTTGGTGAGGATGGATCATCTTATGAAGACGTCGTATCATTTGATACACTGTTCATTTTGTATCGTCTGGTGCACTATTCATTTATATCGTCTGGTGCACTGTTTATTTTGTATCATCTAGTGCACTGTTCATTTGTATCGTCTAGTGCCATTTTTGACCCTGTAGACAATCAAATTTGTCTTCTAAATCTTCATGAAAGTTATAGGCCTTGAAGTTCTCATTTTTGAACCATCCAAGAATGACCTTGATTCGATACCTATAACGAAAGTTATACTAGTTGCCACAAAAGAAAAAGGTTCCATATGATTGAGGACAGAACATTGTTTGATTCTTTTAGCTATAACCTTGTCATTCGACCACCAATTGGAGTGATTCTGGGACCAATAGATTTCTAACACATTTTTCTATCTCTCCACAAAAATTGTAGCATTCTGAATCAAATTGAAGAAGGTTGATCAAATGAAAGTGTGGAATATGTTGGAACAATGAAAAAGGATTATCTTATTGAACATACTTTAGTGTTTTGATTATATGCTAATTTATAAGATTATAAATGAGATGATTTTTGATTTGGAGTAAACTAGAGATATAAGAAATAGAGGGAACATGTTCTAGAAGAAAGTGTTGTGAAATGACTTCAGTATCGGGGTCAAAAAGTACATGCAAAGTTGAACCAAAATGATGTTTTTGTGGGAAAAATCTGAAAGCGAATAAAGGGTTATGACTTGTGATTTCAGTGGTTTTATTAAGTGTTAAACTTAATTATAGATTATACTTAAGTAAGTTTTAATAAAGGGAAGTGGATATGTGGATGAGAATTAGATAGGTGTCCTAGCTAAAGTTAAGCTTTAATAACCTGGAAAGACAAGTTGTTGTCCTTATCTTTATCCTTCTTAAAACCTCTTTCTTTAGAGTTCCTCTAACACAGAGTTTTTCATTAAATTTTTACTAAAGTTAAATCTTGCTTTTCTTTGTTTGTCATCGCTTCCACTTTGATATTTCTTTCTTCTACCCCAAGAAAAAAAAACTGAACACTCTGTCAACTTCTAAGTTGATGTATGTGGTTGCATGAGGGATTAAGGTTATGCGATTATTATAGATGTTAGAGCTTCAAAAAAGTAAGCTTGTTATGATTATGTGTTTTTTCATGAAATGAAGCATGCATCGTTAGTTCACTGGTAATTGGTTAAGGACAGTGATATTCTTATTTTCTGGAAAATGAGTAAGGAGACTTAGTGTGTCGTATATGGTGATTTTCTTCGGATTTGGAAACTGAAATGCTATGGGATAGTGTTAAACCAATTTTTGGAGTTGAAAGATCAATGAAAATGTGTAATGGTGTGAAAGAATGATCAAACTGATAGTCAGAGGAATAAATGAAGAAAATACACAAGTTATGAAATGAGAATGAGCATAAGATGTGAAGTTTGTTAAAGCACCCGGGATTGTCATCGAGCATGCATTATACATAATCCATTTATACAATTGTGCATAAATAAATGCTTATAAGTGTGCAATTATTAACGTGAGTGCAACGTGCGTCTTATATAAATGGGTTATGCAGGTTAAGTATCTGCATTCAAGCGTTTCTAGAATTTGGAAGCAAATGCTAATCTGAAGCGTACTGTGAGTAGACCAAGATGGCCTCACTTCATTGTTTGTTTGTTTGAATTTTTATATTAAATGATTATCTGAATGTGATTGGTTGTGTTGGTTTCCAGATAGGAGGTCCGATGATTGTGATGTTTGATTTGGGTATTGACGTGCTCATTGAATGTGAATGTGACAAACTATGTGCTTCATTGATGTGATTGATTGAAAAATGTGATTCTTAACTTTATGTTGAATGCCGGACTAAAGTCTAATGATAAGTGAATGTGATTACATGAGTATATGCAAAAGTGATTGATACATTCCATTTCATGAATACATGAAATATAATGTCAGTTGTGACCTGAGTAGCTACCGTTTAGAGCTTAAAACTCAACGTGTGAAAAAGAACCTCGAGCTCAAAAAGTGAATCAGGGATTAAAGCTCATCATTTAATGAGCCTGGTATCCACAATGGATACAGGATAATTTCAGAGCCTTAGGCTCAATGTTTAATAAGCCCAGTATCAAATGGATACGGGATAGTTTAGGCGCTGTCACAACAAAGTAACAACTGGAAAGTGGGTCTCATATGCACTACATATGCATAATGTGAGTGATTAAATTGTATTGAATGTGAAGTGTGAAGTATGAAATGATGTGAATTATATGTTACGTGATTAGGTGAGCCATCGATGATGGTCACTCATTGAGTTCGCAAAACTCACCCAAAATTTGTAAATATTTTTCAAGATTAGAAGAATACCCTATTAGGCAAACGAGAGTTTGCCTACATCATACAAGTGAAGAATAGAAGTAGGGATTAGTTCGCGTCTGCATTGCATTTCTTTATTCTATATTGAATTGTATATTCAGTAACTTTTTGTATAAATTTGTATTCCAAAACGAATAAAGTGTTTGGTATTTGTGAAAGGGCCCAAATGGCCATTGAAAATTTTATTGATTGTATTGTGTTGATTGAAAATGTTTATGAATGAAAGTGGGCCCGAATTGGTTATTATTTCCGCACATTTATGTTT
>JANSVA010097464.1:0-10741 GCA_025504915.1 Erythroxylum reticulatum
TATGTTGTATTGATAAGGGTAGTCTTAAGTGTTGTGCAATGTATATGAAAATAGTTTTTGAAATGTAAGGACATTATAAATACAAGTATTTTGTTCTGTAATGGGCCAAAGTGATTACTGAATTTTTGATGTGTTCAATAATCTTTGTAACTTTTGTGACTTAAATTGTTTATAAATCCATCAGGCCTTAATTGATTATCGATTCTCCGCATATGTGTATATTGTGTAAGAAAACTTTGCAATGAGTTTCATCCGTTTACTGTTTTAGTATGCCACCCTCACGGGATTCAGACTCGAATGTCACTCAGGAAGTCCGGTATGGGTCCTGCGGGAGTAGGGAGCTACATATGTGGTATTAGAGCCCAGCATTAGTATCTTACATGGGCCATTTTTTTGACATATGTGTTAAGTTACATGCATTTTAGTCATGTCATAGCAGGTAGTAGCAACTGATCCCTAGTCTGAGTCGCATTTATATGAATCTCGTACTTGAGCATTTGATAAGTGTTTGAATTGATAGAAGTAGTGGAAAGAATTATTATTTGTCTGAATATGAGAAAAAGAAAGTTTATGGATTTGCACTGTATGAAAACATGTTATGATTGATTCGGTTTTGTGACATGAGTTGATTATTATATATAAAAATTGAAGCTTGCTACAATGGTGATTGCTTGAAAGTTTGGGGACATCATATATACAGAAACATTTCGGAATTTATAGAAATCATTAAAGTTTGGAGTAATTATAGAGTTTGAGTGAATTTTAGACAAATATGAGACAATAGATAGAAGTATTGAAGGACTATGATTGTACAAGTAGGTACTATCTTGGTAAAACTAGTGTATATATCTGTTCCTTAAATAGAAAATTCAATAAAGGAATAGTACAAATTTTGATATTATGGTTACTAAATCTAGTGCAATGAAGAGCATAGAATACTGAGATGACTTTTGGGCAAATCAAAGTACTAATGGCTGATGAACTTAAAATTAGTTTCTCATAAATAGATTGGCAAAGCCTAAATTAAGGATTTAGAATTGATGAATCTTATTGAAGAAATTGAAGGTTGGAAATGAATTTGAATTCTAAGTTTGGATAGGAAAAGAATACCTTGTGATTGTATTATGAAGTTTGTGTCCACAATAAGATGATTGAGTAAGAGAGTGTTAGAGATAACACATATAACAACTTATGCTATACAACATGAAGAGTCGACCACCTTTATATTTGGTTGAATAAGGCCTAAAAATAGTTTAAGGCCAGAAGTGATAGGAGATGTTGATGATAAGTGAAATTGATATGTATTAGAAATTAAGGGACTCAAGAAAAATGAATGAATTTGGTGGATTAACATCAAATAGATATGAAATATCAAGCATAAGATGAATTATTTTTGATAGTATCACCTTGCCAAGGCGTGCATACGTTAGGAAAAAGGGGAACTAAGCCCGACATAAAATTGTCCATATGAAAATTTTGTAAGAGAAGGACTATTAACATGAGTTGTAACAACGACAAAGATGTCTTATATGCATTAAGCATGATATGTGAATGAGATGAGAAATAGTAATATGATTTGACTCAGATGTATTGTCGACACAGGAAATGAAAACTTGAATAATCTGAAATGTATTGAGGACATAAGCAAGATTACGTGATATCTGAATAAGTAACTAGAAAACTGATTGATTTCATTGGTGAAAGTCTTTTAAAAGAAACATTCGAGTGTGAAAGCAACATGGGAAACGGAGGAGCACATGAGGAATCAGTACCCATATCTATTTGATTATTCAGGTAAGAATTTCGAGGACGAAATTTTTGTTAGGAGGGGATAATCGTAACGTCCCGTTACCCCTATTAGAGCTAGAATTGTCATTTATGAGAAATTAGGAAAATGCACATCATGCATGAGTTAATTGAGACATGCACATTTTTGCACATTCATAGGACTGTACATGCATTCATTGACATTTTCTGGGTATAATTGGTCTGATTTGTGATTTTTTTGGGAATTTTTGAGAATTTGAATTTGTTTTATATTAGAAATATTATTGATTAGTGGAATTGTGATATTTTTTAATTTTGGTGATTTTCAGAAATTATTCATTTTTATGGAAAATAGGAATTAATGATGATTGGGGATAGTTATATTGTAAAGATAGAGTTGATGGAGTTAGTTTCAAAAGTAACTTAGTTAAAGTTAAGCCTTAGGGAAGTCACAAGTGTCACTTAATAAATAGCTTAAGAAACTTTGTTAAAAGTAAGTAGTGTTGTGAGAGTGAAGTTATCTGAGAGCTAGAAAGTTTAGTCTAAGTTTCCTTCTCTTTCATTGTAACCTCCTTCAGATTCTCTTTAACACACAGAGCTTTCCATCAAATTCCTTCTAAGGAATTACTTTGCTTTTCCTTCCTCTACCGTACTACTATTTGGTTTTCAGCCTAAGAAAAACCAGAAGTGGGTCAGTTTTTATAGAGGAGAACGCGATTTTGCATGCAGTTTAGGGCTTGAAGATAATTGGAGATTTTGAAGTTTTCAACAAGTAGTGAATAAATCCTTTAGAGTTGTGCATTTAAGAAATGAATTTGATGAATTCACTGTCATCTACATGAACATGGGGTTTACGTGTATATATTTATAAACACTGTGTTAATGGGATGAAAATATGGATATAGTGTTAGTTTAGTAATTGATGACTTTTAGTGATCAGATGTTGTAGAAATGAGTTTTAGAGTTTGAAATAGAAATGAAATGGTGTTTAGGATGAGTGTAAAAAATCAAAGTATGAAAAGGTGATATGCTATGTTTTCTGTTCACTGTGCATAGATATATATGTGTGTGTACATGCATAGGAGAATTCTTTAGAGACGATCAAGAAAATGGTTTTTGAGTGAAGATTAATTGTAAAATGATGGTCTAAGATGGGAATGAGTGTAAAAATGAAGGTTGAGAAGAAAATAGTTAATATGATCAAAAGTTGAAAATGCAGTGAATGGTGTATGGCAGAGCATGAAGAGTCAACTATTGATATTTGTTTTTCTTGATAGAAATTGGTTAAAATTGCATTTTAGAGGTAGTGTAAATTGTGGTGAATGAGTTTAGTGAAGTGGAGTAGATTAAAAGTTAAGGTGTTGGTTTTTGAAAAGTGGGAGTTGTTTGAAAATTCTGGGAATGAACAACGAGAGTGAAAATTTTCGATCTAAATTTTCATGAATTGTTTTGTGCTGATATAGGTAGATTTTGACAAAATTGTCTTCATGAAAGTTATAGATCTTTCCTTTAGCTTTCCATTGATATAAAGTTTGCAAAATTTGAAGTTCTAGATCAAAAGTTATGGACTTTTAAATTTGAGATGTTGGTAGAGAAGAAGAAGTGGAATTGCACCATCGTGCATAGACTTTTGAGTTAAGTGGAAAAGGCCCAGTCGTGCTAGACCTTAGGTAAAATGCATCGTCGTGTGTATAGTGAATTTGCACCCTCGTGCTTTTACATGAGCGTGCATTTGGGATTTTCACTTCTACTAAACAGTCTTGCTTCTTTTGATCATAACTTCTTCTCTAGACCTCCAAATAACTTGGTTCTTAAACCATTGAATTTTTAAGACATTTTTATACCTCTACAAAAAAAAATTGGTAGCATTCTAAATTGATTGGAAAAACATTGATTGAACAAAATAGAATATGTTGGAATGGTATGAACTGGTGTTGTTTTACTTAACGTACTTATGTGTTTTAATTATATCTGGATCTATAGATTCCAAATGAGATGATTGTTGATTTGGAGAAAACTAAAGACATAGAGATACAAATCATATGAAGAATTTGAATTGTAATTTTGTCTCTAAGATATTTAATTTCTAGATGGAAGTAGTGTATAGTATACTGTTTTTGAATATGAATGACCCGAAAATGTTTATGGCTTATCCTCCAAATTACTGAACCAAATTGAGTGATTTTTATGTCAATAGAAACTTAAGACACTGGAGAATAACTTTCTAGAGGGAAGTGTTGCCTAATTTGGCCATTTACCTTATCAGATTTAGTATGTAAAGTTTACCCGTATGTGTATTAGAAGAAAAATCTGAAGTGGTCAATGAAGTTATGAACTTTCTTTTTATTTGTCCAAATTATAAATACCCATGGTGTTAATGAGTGTTTGATGTCTGAATGATTTAATCATAAGGATCTCAATAAAGTACCCCAAAATTGTCATTAAACATGCATTGTGCATATTTCATATAAGAAGATGTGCATTAATGAATACTTATATATTAGTGCAAAAATGTGATATGTGTAAATGTGTTTTGTATGATATAGAAGAGCCAAGCGGATGCCAGTCAGACATTGCCAGTCCATCCAGGCAATAACATATTGGAGCGTACTGTGAGTCAACCTAGATGATTTCCTAGGATTGATTTTTTTTGAATTTATTTGATTTGTTAAATTTCCCAAAAAAAGAAAAGAAATTACTGAACTATTTGCAAAATGTTTCTGAATTCCAGACTTGAAGTCTGAGGAGTTTATTAGTTGGGTATGTATTGGAAGTGTTTTGATTTGATATGGATTCCTGAATGACTTTGATTCTTAACGAAAGCTGAATGCCGGACTTAGGTCCGATGAATGTGAAAACTTTGCCTAAGCATTTGTATAAGATTGTGATATATGACATATCTAGTATTTGATACATTTCATAAAATGTATGATGAGATAAAGGCGTTGTGACTTGAGTAGCCAGTTTGAAGCACTTCCAAGAGCTTTGCTCCGTGATTTCTGATTCTGCACGTAGAGCTATGCTCCGTGATTCTGTTTAACTGAGCCTTATGGGCTAGTATCTGTATAAGTTTGTGATAGGCACTCGGTTACAACAATAAGAATGAATGTGAGTTTCATACATATAACATTCATATAAGACTGAAATCTATGAATGATTTGGAAAGATGTATTGAGTGATCCTATGTTGTGCTATGTCATGTGAGTTATAATGTTTAGAAGGAATATTTGTGCATATGTGATGTGTGTATGTGATTCGGTGAAATCATCAATAATGGTTCACTCATTGAGTTTGCAAAACTCATAAAAAATTGCAACGTGGTTTTTTAGGTTTTCTAAAGATATCTAGTAAGGCTCCGAGTAAGAGTTTCAGGTTGGGATCAGTTTACGCTTGCATATGTATTTCGATATGTTGTATTGATAAGGGTAGTCTTAAGTGTTGTGTAATGTATATGAAAATGGTTTTTAAAATGTAAGGACATTATGAATAGAAGTATTTTGTTTTGTAATGGGCCCAAGTGATTGATGAATTTTTTATGTGTTCAATAATCTTTGTAACTTTTATGACTAACATTGTTTATAAATCCATCGGGCAGAAATTGATTATTGATTTTCCACATATTCGTATATTATGTAAGAAAACTTTGTAATGAGTTTTGTCCATTTACTGTTTTAGCATGCTACCCTCGTGGGATTCAGACTCGAATGTCACTCAGGATGTCGAGTACGGGTCCTGCAAGAGTGGAGTGCTACAAAAATGATAGTGGGAGAAGTGGGAAAAACAGACCACACATTTAACTAAATGTAAACAATGTCTGTGTTTACGCAGACGTGGTCTATTTTTCATGCAAATATTATGCATGAAACACAGATGTTTGGTTAAGACGTTTGCGAGGTGTTTTTTCTTGAACAAGAAGGTGACCCAATATCTTAATTTGTCATATCATGAATAGTAGCATGAGAGGAGGATAGAAGAAAGCTTATGTAGAAGAACATGAGGGGCAATAGAAATGGAGTTAATCAATGGCGTGAAACAAAAGAGAGGGAGGCGCAGTGAAGAGAGCAACCTGGGAGTTTCAACGAGGGATATATGATGGGGGCTAAAGCATTTTTTCGGGAGAGATCCATGGAGGGCTAGATGTCCCAATGTCGATTCAGAGGCAACATCGATGTCGACAATACGGGTTACATATTTTTTATTATTTTTTTGTTTCTTTCTCTCATTAAAAATTAATTGTGTTATCCTATGTTAATTGATTTGGGTATTGTGTATGGATAATCGGATTTTAGTTATTGTTTAGTTATTTGTGTATGAACCCATTGAGTATTATGAAAAGATGATTTTAATGCATTCATTAAATCATTTGATTACAAACCCATTGCTAGAATTTTGATATAATTCGTAATTGTTATGTTGAAATTCATATGTAGCCACTAATGATTTATAATCATTAGGGATAACATGACCTAGGTTAAATGATGCATCATATGTGGTTGTTGCCTTGATTAATTGGTTTTCCTAATTCATAATGCTGCTACATAATTAAATCTAGAGATCATATCCTAGGTTATTCGGTGGTTAGGTTTAATTAACGATCGCATCTTGATTAAACAAGACCTAAGGAAAAACTTAGGTTAATTATTAAGCCATGATTAATAGTTGATAGGAGAGGTTTGAGAACAAAAAATCAATGAAATATACTTAATTAGGGTGTAGGCCGAGATTTAACCAAAGAACCAGGTCCTTATCGAATTCCCCACTTTTATCTTTTTTGCATGTTTTCTTTAATTTGTTTTCATTAGGTTAGTTTTATTTTATTTTCTTATTCTAAAATCCAAACCTCCCTTTTCCTAAACACCGATTAATTTCATTTTATAAACTTTGCATGCACTCTCTGTGGGATCAACCTAGACTCACCACTGCTATAGTAGTAGTCTAGTTATTTTATTTTGACTAGTGTTACGACGTACGATTAAAAAGCCATATGTTTCTTATTAGTATTCTTTTTATAGCCCTTTTTCTGGGTCATGAAAGAATCCACAATAATAATAGAGCTGAGTTCCCCTATGCAGTCTTGAGCGTATTTAACAATTTAGGTAATGACACATCATTTTGATTCATATGGAAGTTCATCAAAAGTTGTAAAAATCTCGAATTAGGAGACTACAACACCATAGCAATGCTCAACTCGTAGTTTCTGACTAAACCTAATTGGCCTAATTTTTCAATATAGCCAATCATCTTCATCACATGAAGCTCCACTAAAGATCCTTCTACCATCTTACATTGAAATAATTATTTGGAGAATTAATACCTCTTGGTGATGGACAAGTTTTACAATTTATAAACCCTTAAAATACTACAAGCGCACAAGTCGTAGGTGTATTGTGTGAAGTGTCAATCCCTGAAGGAGTGGTGAACTAATTCAATTATAGGTTATCTAAGGCCCTAAGAATTATAAAAATGAAAATAAAAAGTAAACAGAAAAGTAAACACGTGAAGATAATTGGAAAAAAATTAATTTGTGAATTTACATGAAAAGAAATTAAATTGAGATATAATCACACAAGAAGAAGTTCCAAATTATGAGAAAGGGGGATTTTTCCCATCATTAATGCTAACATAGTCATTTATGTGTTAATCATGTGTCAATTCTAAACTATCAAAGGGAGGATTACTCTCTCTCAAGTTATTTTCACAAACCCTAATTAATAGTCCCTGATTAGGTTAAATATCGAACATGTAATCTCTCAATTACGAATAACCCTAATCAGTTCTTAATCTTTCTAAAAAAACAATCGAGTCTCACACGAGATTTCTCTCCGTATAATAACTTATTTGATTAATTGCGTGGTCTATTAGATCACTTAACTCTCATTATCCTAACCTAATCATTTTGCACTCGATTCACTCTCTCAATTTATTATTAAAGCATGGAGTTACAGTAATTAATAACAACACCCAAATGATTAATCACAAAAATAACTAGATTAACATTAAATCATTTCAAAATCCATAAAGAAAATTAGAACATCATAATCACACCCACATCGATCAACATATTCATATCCATCTCAACATTCAAAGAAAAGAACATAAAGATGAATGAAATACACTTTGGAAGGAGATTAGGATGCCTGGGGAAAGTAGTAGTAGCAGAAGCTAGCTCCTCTCTCCTCTTCTTCCTCTTCTCTCTCTTATTCTTCTCTCTTGTTGGAGTTTTCCCCCAAAAGGGGTAGATTGGGGAGCTCCCATAGGGTTTATTCTTTATCCTTTTAATACTCTTTTCTATTCTGGGCAACCCTAGGGTCTTTTGGGGTCCAGAAAGTCCCTCGAAAACTTAAATCCAGAAGGCTGTCCGTGTTTATCCTTGCATAGGCCATGATTGTGGCCTATAGTGCTACAATTGTGGTACTTGATTTTCCTTTCTGTCACGATTGTGGCAGGCCAAGCCACGATCGTAGCCCCTTCTATTTGGTTCTGTTATGATCGTGGCTCATTGGCCACAATCATGGCCCTGAGTTTAGCTCCGTGCCTTCTCCGAATTTCCTTTGTTCTTTGGTATTTGCCTTGAAACACTAGCAAACACATCAAGGCACTTTAAACACATAAAATTGAAGCTACATGGCGTGCTCTAACCCACAAAACATATAAAGAATAAATATCTAACTAACATAATCCTAATCTAAACATGCACTAATCGTTCAATTTAATAAGTAAATGCATACTAAACTAAAACATTATGCAATCTACCTGTTGGACCCTGTTTTTGGAGCCCAACATTTGTTTCAAATATCATAGACATGAGTGTATTTCCCTGTATGGTTATCTCAAAGAACCCTCATTAGCCATCATCCCACAAGAATGGTGCGCCTGCACTAGTCAATCACCAAAATCACAATTTGACTTCTTCAACAAAATTGTATCTCTAAGTCTCTAGTTTAATCTAAAATAAGAACCATCTCAATTGGAGCTCTATAGATGAAGTTATAATTAAGAAGCCAAAGTATGTTCATACTCTAATCATGCTCTCTCTACTGACCCCACACTATCTTTCCATCAATATTTGTCATATCAAAACCAAAAGCTACCAATTTTTATAGAGAGATACAAAAATTTATTAAGAATCTATTAATTGAATAATCACTTCATTTGGAGGTCAGATGATGAAGTTATGGCCAAAAGAATAAAAAATGTTTATATCCTCAATCATATTGTACCTATCTTGGGAAAATTGGCATAACTTTCTATAGAGACCTCCGATTAAGGTCATTCTTAGAATGTTTGAAAGAGAAATTCTAGATCTACAACTATTATAAGGACACAAAGTGACATTTTTACATTTAGAGGGTCAAAAATGCAAATTTTTGTAAGTGTATATTGTATGTCTGTTAAACGGACATTCATGTCTGCCTAATAGACATACACATGGTTGGGGGCCATTTTAAACCTAATAAGGTCCGTTTAATGGAGTTAATGTCCATTAAACGGTCATGGGCGAGCTTGGGGTTACTCACAGACCTAAGAAGGTCCGTTTAACGGACATAAAGTCCATCTAACGGACATAAGGGTTACCTAAGCCCCTCCAAAGCCTCTCCAATGGTTCCTACATCCATTCTAACATTTCTTTCACTCACAATCTTCTCAAATTCACCTCTTCTAGTGAAATACTACTTCATATCAATCCATCAACCAACCTTGTCTCATTAAATCCTCTAATCTCTACTCATTTGATTCATCAAATTTACTAATTCTCATCCTCTTTCCATAGTTGTCCTACGTATACCTCCCCTGCAGCATCACCATTTATAATGCTCATATCTCTTAACTCCGATATCCAAAATTTTCATACTTTGTATCATTGGAAAGCTAGAAAGATAGGCTACAATTCTAAGTAAACAACTTTGGCTAATTCTACCTAGATAGATATAGTTATTCCATTCAGTTCATAACACAATTTCCACACTTATAAAAACTTGCCAAATGCAATATCTCTTCATATCCATTCAGCTACTAAGTACTTTTCGTTAAATTCTTGAATCTCACCTCAAATGATTCATTCCATAAAACCTTTCCAAATCTCTAACATGCTATTTTAAAACTAACAAAATTTTCAATATCAACAAAGAAGCACATACATACATACATTCCACTTCCATAACCATCATACTTAACCTGTAAAATAACATAATCATACATAAAAGGAAATCCTCAAATTCTCATTCTCATTACCAAGAAAAGTAAATGTTTGAACAAGTTTTACTTACATATCAATATACACATCACAAACTTAAAACAAATACAAATGGATGCTCAATGTTTGGCATGTTTAATAAGCTATCCAAAAGTGTTGGAACTAGCTTAGTGCAAAAGCTAACTATCTCGGAGTTTGTCCAATTGCATTATAAGGATCGCTAATCTTCTCGTTCTAAACCTAAGGAGAGAAAAATGATGGGTTAAGCTATACAACTCAGTGGCTAATATATTTATAGCCATTGGCAATGAGCCAAACAATCAAACATATATGTGAATATTTATATATGCATACATGTCTTATCTTAATCTAGCAATTTAAGTTAAACATTCACAATTCCAATTCACAACTCATAGTTCAATACATAATCACATAAAGCATATTAGATATAATTTATCATCAAAGCATAACATATAAATTGCATCATAACTTAACATATCAAAATGCAAATGCACAAATAAATGGCTTGAGGGTTCCATGGAAATAGAATGGAGAAACCGAAGTTTACACCATAAACAGAATGAGTTCATTTTTGGAGCTCATATGCCATAAGCAAGCAGCTGGGAGAAGGCTCTTGTCAACGTGCATGTGATGAATAAAATGGTTCCACTCTCTCCTAAACAAAAGCACATAATCATGCTCTGTTCATTTTATCATATGCTCATACTTTCATGCTTTTTCTTCTTTTCGTTTAATTCAAAATGTTATAACCTCTTTCAA
>JANSVA010097475.1:0-10741 GCA_025504915.1 Erythroxylum reticulatum
CGAGAACGGATAAGCTCAGTGATGTCCGCAATAATGTCGTGGGTGGTCCAATGTCGCCTACCGAAGATATGGTTATTCCTCTCATACCAAAGAAAGTAGACAGTGGCTGAGAGGACTAACTGTGAAAGAAGGTATCGGTAATCCTTACGTCGGCAGAGATGAGTGCAAGCCCACTGAAGAAGAGGAACCCAAGAGGTCGAAGGCCAAGCAGTGCAAATCTTCGTCGAGAGGGAACCCCAAACAACGACAAAGCAGCGGCACTGAAAGAAGAGGTGATCATGTGTCTCTGTAGAAGTAACACAAAACACACAAGCCGAGGATGTCAAGACGCCAAAAAACTGGAGCCTATCCATGGTCCGATGCCACTCCTGTGATGCCAACCAGAGGATGAAGGAGTGTCGTAGAATGTGCCCTGGGAACCACAGTAAATGGTGGATCGGGTCCACTAGACGTTGGGATCTGAGAAGGTCCCAGGAAAAGTCGACAGAGAAGACTCCTGATGAGTGACCTCTTCAAACCCAACTATCGGAATGAAGTTGCGGTCGAAAGCGAACTGAGTCCCAAATTTGTTGTAGCTCATGACTCCCCTACGAAAAAGCCCACTTTCCATCACGAATGATCTCCAAAACCTGAGCATCCCAGGAGAGCCCAGTAGAAGACAGATCACGGAAGGAGAATCAGTCATAAAGAGTGCCTCGATCTTGTAACCAGTAATCCTGCCAAAGGGAAGTATCTCTCCCATCCCCAATACAAGCTACAATAAGGCCTTTGCACCACTCTCGGCTCAATAAAGTCTTCTGCCAAACCCAGGAAGAGCTCGACGAGACTCGAATATGCCAAAAAGATCTTCCTCATAGCAACACTGCATGTACCCACATAGTCCATGTGGAAGATCGATCTGTGAATAGTCACCACACATACTTAAGCGTGGCCGCCGCCCTATTCCAATCCCTGATCCTCTTAACTCCAAGTCCATCCTCCTGTCTAAAAAACCAGACTGACTCCCATGCCAATTTAGCCCCAGTGTGAGACAATGAAGTACCCCTCTAGAGAAAAGCTGACAGAATACTCTCAATGTGACGAGTGATGCTAGCAGGCAGTAGGGACATACCTGACTAGTAAACCTGTATAGAGAAGAGTACAGATCTAATAAGCTGCAGCCGAACTGCGTAAGAGAGGCTGAAGTCCACAGTTGAATCTGGGAGAGTATCCTCTCCACTAAAGGAAGACAATCTGCATGCCGCAACCGTGCAGTGATAAGCAGGACACCCAAGCAAAGAATCGGGAGGGAACCAATCTGAATCCCGAGGACACTCTGTAAAGAGGAAACCTCCACCTCGGGTATCCCTGAGAAAAGACCCAGCTCTTATCTGAGTTCATAGCTAACTCAGAAATCCTCTTAAAAACTGTCAAAGCCTGGCGGATGATCTCAAGAGAATCTGAATCTGTAGGACTGAAAAATCATCAAATCATTGCAAAACAGAGATGGGTGAGAGAAAGTTGCTGACACCTTCAATGATAGCCATAGTCCGGAGATGTTCTCACCTCACGTAGTATCCCATCAAGTCCCTCCATTGCTAGTACAAACAAATAGGGAGAAAGATGGTCCCCCTGTCGCACCTCCGGTGTGGCAGCAAAATAACCATGAAGTGATCCGTTAAGAGCTATCGAGAAATGTGCAGAGCGGAGACATACCTCAATCCATCTAATCATGCTATTAGGAACTCCAATGGTCCTCAATCCCAGTAAAATGAACTCCCAGCTGGCTGTATCAAAAGCCTTACGAATATCAACCTTGATAGCACACCATAGTGGTGATCGATCGAGGTGATAATCGTACATCAACTCCTAGGTAAGAAAAATTGCATCTGCAATCTGCCTCACTGGGACAAACGCCATCTGAGCTCTCCCAATCACCTATGGTAAAATAGCTTTAAACCGATTTGCAATGACCTTTGAGATACACTTGTAAAGGACATTGCAACAAGAGATCGGCCTGAAGTCGCTCAAAGTCAGCGGACTCTCCACCTTGGGAACCAAGGTAATCCTAGTAGAATTCACCCAGCGAGGCAACGCCGAGGAAGAGAAGAAATACTGCACCGTTACTCTGAAATCTGCTCTGATAGTATCCCAAACTCTCCTACCAAGTTCTAAAAAATGGGGATGATTAGCCCAACATTTCATAAACTTTAAAGGAGTAAGAGGTCGAGGCCACGGAGAGCCAAAATGAACAACCAAAGAGTTGTGATCAGAAATATCACGCGACAGAACCTCTGTAAAGGTATTAGGCCATGAGGTAAGCCAAGCAGAGTTGCCAAAACTCCAATCCAACCATCGAAGAATAGAATCTGATCCCTCCCGACCATTATGCCAAGTATAATGCAGACCCCAGTAAGGAAGCCGGAGTAACTCAGAATCATGGAGACACTCCCAAAACTCATCCATATGTCGATACCACCTGATATCTCCCTCGACTCGGTCTGAATGACTCAGAAGGGCATTAAAATCACCTAGCACCAACCAAGGTATACAAATAAATCGGTCGGCCTGACCGCAGAGAAAATCCCAAAGCTCTCTCGCCTAATGCTCCAGTCTGTGGAGCCATAGACTACTATAAGGCCAAAAGCGAAACCCTCTCGCGGTCGAGTCACCTCACAACTGATGCCCTGAAGAGTAGACACCGAATGTCGTACCTCAAACAGACTAGGGTCCCAACAAACCAAAGTACGACAGGCCACCTAATCTGTCACATTACTCAAATAATCCCATCCACGATAAGTAGCCGAGACTACACCCTCTAAGGAGGGAGAAATTACCTTGGTCTCCAAAAGACCAACTAATGCAAGATCATAACGCCCAATCCAATCTCGAATTGCTCTCTGAGTGTTGGGACCATTTAGGCCCCTAATATTCCAACTTCCTATCATAGGAAATGGAATAGGGAGAGACATTGCAGAATCAATGAGAGGGGGGTCCCCTCAGACGCCCTAGCGTCGGTCAACCCCTGAAGCGGTAGTAGTGAGGCACTAAGTGAAAAATCTCCAAAAAGACCACCAAATTTGGATCCAGAACTACTACTGGGGATGGAAGCCTCCAAACTAAGGATGCAAGGCATCCTACTAGGAGTGGACCTCATCTCAATAAAGACCAATGGGCTAGGGGTCCGCCACGGGCTAATGCTCAATGGTGCAGGCTTAGGTCGACATAGAAGTGGAGTAGTTTGAACTGTACTCACAGTGGTCGAAGAAGATCCTTAACCATCTTGAATAGTGGTTCGTATCACAGCCCTGGCCACTGGAGAAGCTATAGGTGAAAGGTAGGTTTTGATTGATTTGTGTTGTGAAAATGGGTGGGGAAGGGACGTGGTGGAAGGGGGGAGATGGGGTTTTTAGTGGTGATTTATGTGCTAGGCGTGATTCTGATGGCAGTTCTTACAGGTGGGTTGGATAGATCGGGAGATTTTGAAGCTGGTGATGTGTTTGGGGTTGGAGGATGACCACCGAAAAATTTTCCGGTGAGGGGACCGGCGGTGGCAGTGTCACCGGCATTGAACAGTGTGGCGGTGGCTGTGGCGACGGTAGGGCTGTTGGTGGTCATGGGGGAAGCAAGGAAAGTGGCTGAAGAGTGTTTCTTAGTGGTCGGAGTAGATTTTCGGTGTTTCCGGGTCATTGTGCTAGAGAGAAGGCAGAGAAAATTCTCTTACTAAACCCTCCCTCCTACTCTTGAACCCTGAACCCTGAACCCTGAACCCTAAAAACCTAAAACCCTAAAACCCTAAACCCTAAACCCTAAAATTGGCTCTGATACCAATTGTTGGATCTGGAAAAAAAACTTGCACGATTTGGATAAAATGGTAGATTTCAAAAAATTTTAGAAATCAAAATTACAGCGGAAGCAATATAACCAAATCAACATGCATAGCCATACGTGTTATGGCGTTAGGAAAATAATTTACATAAACAATAAGATGGAAATTATTACTAACTCTTTCACCACTGCTTTAACTCCTCACTGTGCTATCCTATCCTCGGCAATGTATCCTCTCCTAAGTGATGTATCCTCTTCTCGTTATTGTATCCTCTTCTTGATATTGTATCCTTGATCAATCCAATCTACCACTTGTTCTTCTTGGATAACTTGGTTAACAATATCCTTTGGTGGGAAAGGAGAAGAAAACTTTAAGAGATTTTGACCTTAGAAGAAAGAAGCCAATGATGAAACACCTCTCGTGCAATTTTCAGCTATACCATGCAAGATGGGAGAGAGAGACTCAAAAATTCAAGAACACCTTCTCACTTCTTCTCAATTTCGGTTAACATCAAAAGAAAGAAGAGATTTACATCAAATACATCACTTCATTCTTTAATTAATCATAAAGAAGCCAACAAATGAGACTCTTCTCATTTGTCTTTAAGATGGCTATATAAAAAGACTATTAACCTAAATGAGACATATCATTTTTGGTTTTGTGATGAAAGAAGGAAGATGGTCCATTAAATGTTCCCGTTTCTTCTTTAATCCAATGAATACTAAAAAGTTACATGTTATTATTAAAAGACAACCATTAAACCATTTAATGATAACATCATTACCCCATTTAATGATGATGAAGCATGTTAAAACCATCTCTAATATAGTAAATCAATGCTAAATGTCTAGTTACACATTTAGCCCATTAAAACTAAAATTCCTCCTCCATTTATCTTAAATAACTTTGTTTTAATTTAATTAATCAAATTAAACCAAATTCTAGCCCATTTCTAAATATTTATATGGGCTTTTAATTATCAATTAATTAAAGTAAGCCCAACATTCAATCATGGGCTTTAAAAACTCTATTTATATTTCTTACTTTACTTGATAACCTTCTTAAAAGCCAAATAGGGAATCTAATTGGACTTATATAATTCAAGCTCCAATAATCTTGGAATTCATCAACATCATTCCTCCTAAACTCGGATACAACACCACCTTTGCTGCTTTAAGGAAATCAACTCCCAATATTATCATGAAATCCTCCAATGGTATGATGATGAAGTTCATCTTTTCACGTCAACTCCCAATGTAGATTTCAATGGTATTACAAATTCGGAAGAGGAGGAAGCATGGTTGAAGAGGACCGAGAGGGTCTTGCTTCAGATGAAATGCTTCGATGAAGAAAAGCTAGATTATGCAGTTAGCTTGCTGCAAGGGGATGCACTTCATTGGAAGAAATCAATACCCTACAGTCAGATTATGCTCCCAGTATTGTCATGGAGAGATTTTGTGCAAGTGTTCAGGAAGAAGTACCTCTCCACGGTTTATGTACAAGAGAAGGCTCGGGAATTTTTAAATCTCACACAGAGTGACATAAGTGTGGGTGAGTATGAGCTGAAGTTCACTCAGCTTTCTTAATATGAGGCCAACATTGTGGCGAATGAGCAGGACAAGTGCTGCAAGTTTGAGGGAGGTCTCCATTTAGGGATCAAGGAGAAAGTCTTGATCCATAATTTATATGACTTCCAATAACTGGTAGATGCTGCACTCTAAGTTAAAAAATTGGAGAATATAAAGAATGAAGTGAACAGGAAGAGGAAGAATCAGGAGCAGTTTTCTAAAAAAGGGGTGAGTGCTCTAATTCCTGGGAGGGGTATGAAGAGCTTTCACACAAAAAGTGAGGTGGGGAGTAGTGCCTTGGCTAGGAAAAAGCAACCAAGGGCAACTTCAGTGCAAGGCTCAACCACAGGGGCAACAACAGGGTAGAGAGGAGCAAGAACATAAACCCCCAATGTGAGCATTACGGAAAGCTTCACAGGGGAGAGTGCTTCAAGTTACTTGGAGCATACTTCCAATTCAGAGAGAAGGGACACATGATCAAAGACTGTCCCCCAAGTAACAAAGCAAGAAGGGTCGCAGGTGCAAGCCCTAAGGAGAGCAGAAATAGTGGGAACCAGACCAGTCACTGAGATAGGCAGTTCTGGAGCTGCAAGGAAGGCTATTCCTCCAGGAAGGCCTGGGGGTTAGGCTCAGGCTCAGGAAAAGGTGTTCGTCATAACCAGAAAGGAAGCTGTAGCCGTACCTGAAGTTGTCATGGGTATGGCTCACTTATTCAATTCTGCTGTATATGTGTTGATTGATTCTGGTTCCACACATTCATTTGTTTCTGCAAGCATGGTATTACATGGTGTGAGTTCGGTGCCTTTGGAAAGTCCGTTGATTTTTAGTACTCCTCCAGGAAGGAATGTGATAACAAGTCAAGTATATAGAAGTTCTGAGCTTTTCATTGATGGTGCTAGACTAGTTATAGATTTACTACCTCTAGACCTATAAGGCTTAGATGTTATACTTGGAATGGATGTCATAGAGAAGTATCATGCGAAGTTAAATTGTAGCCTCAAGGAGGTGACATTTGACCTGGGCAAAGAAAAAAGGTGATTTTCATAGGGGACAAGAAAACGCCATCACTAGGAATTATTTTGGCTTTGCTAGCTGATAGGATGATGGGAAAGGGATGTGAAGCCTTCTTGGCATATGTTGTGGACACTGATGTGAATGAAGGGAGGTTAGAGGATTTTCCAGTTGTGAGAGAATTTCCAGATGTGTTCCCAGAAGACTACCTAGTTTGCCACCAGTGAGGGAAATCGAGTTTGCCACCGACTTGATTCCCGGAACTGCACCTATTTCTATACCACTCTATAGAATGGCTCCAGCTGAGCTAAAGGAGCTTAAGGAATAATTAAAGGAACTGTTAAAGAAGGGGTACATAAAATCGAGTTCGTCACTTTGGAGAGTGCCGGTTTTATTTGTTAAGAAGAAGGATGGAGCATGGCAGATGTGTATTGATTACTGAAGACTCAACAAGGTGACCATTAAAAATAAGTACTCTCTGCCTCAAATGGATGATCTGTTTGACCAGCTGCAAGGAGCAAAGGTATTTTCAAAGATTGATCTCAAGTCAAGTTATCATCAGGTTAGAATTAGGGGGTCTGATGTAAATAAGACAGCCTTCAGGATATAGTATGGACATTATGAGTTTTTAGTCATGCCATTCGAACTGATAAATGCTTCAGCTACATTCATGGATCTTATGAATAGGGTCTTTAAGGAGTATCTGGATGGATTTGTCATAGTATTTATAGATGAAGTTTTGTTCTATTCCAAGAGTGAAGAGGAATATGAGGAACATCTCAGGATAGTATTGCAGACACTAAGAGAGAAAGAACTTTACGCCAAATTTAGCAAATGTGAATTCTGGTTTGACGAAGTGATTTTCCTTAGACAGGTCATATTGAAAGAAGGGGTGCATGTTGATCCGAGAAAAATTGAAGCAATGGTAAATTGGCATACACCAAAGACAGTGGCATAAGTGAGGAGTTTTTTGGGTCTGGAAAGTTATTATAGGAGATTTGTTGAAGGATTTTCTATGATAGCTACTTTAATGACTAAGTTATTAAAGAAGAATCAGAAATTTATCTGAAGTGAGCAATGTCAAGAAAGCTTTAAGCAGCTCAAGCGCAGATTAACAAGTGCTCCAGTTTTGATTTTGCCTACTAGAGATGAGGGTTATACAATGTATAGTAATGCTTTAAGAAAGAGTTTGGGTTGTGTGTTGATGCAAGGAGACAAAGTGATAGCTTATGCTTCACGGCAGCTGAAGCTGTATGAGTTGAATTATCCGACACATGATCTGGAATTGGCAGCAGTAATTTTTGCCTTAAAGATTTGGGGTTCAGATGAGGATTTTTATGGATCATAAAAGTCTCAAGTATTTGTTGAGCTAAAAGGAATTGAATTTGAGAAAGAGAAGGAGGTTAAAGTTGCTCAAGGATTATAACCTGTTGATTGAGTAGGAAATCTTCTATAGCTCACGTTTAGACCATTTATCTGTCGTTATTGGAAGAGATGGCTAAGCTTAGGATAAGTTTGAAATAGGAAGAACCTGATTGTATTATTGCTACCTTCATAGTGGGACTGATACTCAAAGAGAAGGTTAGGGAGTTACAAGCACAGGATGTAGAATTGAGTAAAATCTAAGAAGAAATTCTGAATGGCAAGAAATCTAAAGTGGTAGTGAGGGATGACGGAGTTATGGTTGTAGGGAACAGACTTTGTATCCCGAATGTTAAGGAAATAAAGGATGAAATACCCGATGAGGCACATAATGCGCCTTATGTTATACACCCAGGTAGCACCAGGATGTACAAAGATCTGAAAGAGAATATCTAATGGAAAGGCATGAAGAGGAATGTAGCAGAATAGGCAAGTAAATGTCTAGTTGTGTCAGCAAGCCAAGGTTGAACACCAAGCACCCTCAGGCAAGTTAAGGCATCCCTGCATGGAAATGACAATAGGTAACCATAGATTTTTCTGATGGTTTTGCGCAAGACTAATAGGAAACATGATGCCATATAGGTTATTGTTGATCGTTTGATGAAGTCAGCCCATTTTCTGGCAATTAAACATACTGATTCTCTGCATGTGCTAGCAAAGAAGTATATTGATGAGATTGTGAGACTGCATGGAATTCCCAACTCTATAGTTTCTGACAGAGATCCTCGGTTTACTTCGAGATTTTAGAGAAGCTTATAAGAAGCTCTGGGAACCAAGTTGAGTTTTAGCACTGCTTTTCACCCCCAGACAGATGGTCAATCTGAGAAGACCATTCAGACCTTTGAGGGAATGCTCAAGGCATGTGTAATAGATTTGAAAGGAACTTGGGATGAGCATTTTCCATTGGTCGAATTTGCTTACAATAATTCATACCATTTAAGCATTCAGATGGCTCCATATGAAGCACTATATGGGAGGAGATGTAGAACTCATGTATGCTTCGATGAAGAAGGAGAAAGGAAACTAAGGACAAGTTCAAGTTAATTAAGTAAAGGCTTAAAGCGGATCAGGATAGAATGAAAAGCTATACTGATGCACACCAAAAAGAAATGGAGTATGAAATCAGTGAGAAAGTCTTCCTTAAGACATCTCTTTGGAAATTAGTCATAAGATTCGACAAGAAGGGTAAGTTGAGCCCAAGATATGTGGGTCCTTATGAAATTCTTGAGAGTATTGGACTACTAGCCTATAGGCTAATGCTTTCGTCAGAATTATCACAAATTCATGATGTCTTTCACGGCTCAATGTTGAGGAGATATAGATTAGATTCCTTTCACAACATTCAGACCACTAAGGTTCAATCAAGAGATGATCTGAGTTATGAGGAGATTCCAGTGGAAATTTGGACACCAAGGAAAAGATCCTCAGGAACAAGATGGTTCAGCTAGTTAAAGTTCTGTAGAGAAACCATTCCATTGAAAAGGACACGTGGGACCGCTTGGAAGCCATGAGGGAGAAGTATCCACAACTCTTCAATGACTCAGGTAATAATTTCAAGGATGAAATTCTTTTAAGAGGGGGAGAAATGTTGGGCCCGAATTTTTTTCTCTAATTAAGCATGATTTAAATGAATTATGAGGTTATGATAGGTGAAATTTTTTGGGAGTTAATTTTTCTTTTGATGTCTATGTTAGTAGAATTTATTATATGGGTTAGTTAAATTAAAAGTAGTAAGAATGCATAAAAGGGTGCTTTGGGTAGCTTACTTAAGTTTAAAAATCATAAGGCATTAAAAGAAGGGCAAGGTGGACTTTTCTCAATTATTAACGGTAAAATGGGAAGAAAGAAGTGTTGTCTTCTTCCTAAAGAAGTGAAAAACGAAAATAGGAGAGAAAGAAGTGAAATAACAAATCAAAGAGAGAAAGAAGAGAGGTTTCGGTGGTTGAGAGGAAAGGAGAGAGTTGAGCTAGGGTTTCATCTTTTCTAAGCTTTCTAGAGAGATTTTTAGGTTGTGCAAGAAGGAAAAAAGGTAGAGGAAGATAAGAGCTTTCTTTTGAACCAATAATCTCTTTATTGGGTGAAGATTCTAGGTAAGGTCTTACTTAATCTTTGGATTTTGGAAGAGTTTTGGTTCATGAAGCTTAAGAAATGCATAGGTTTAAGTTTTCTAGAAACAATTTTAGTAAATATACTTCTGGGTTTTCATTTTGCAACCCAATTAAACTTGGGATTTTTGCCTATAAAAAAGGAAATTAAGAAAAACAAGAAGAGCAAGAGGAGAGGCACATTTGAGCAAGTTATAAGCAAGGAATTTAAGGTGGGTTACATTTTTATAATTGAATAATAAGCCATTATTGTTTCTTTCAAGAAATAGAACTAAATGTTTTCAACTACTTTTAAATGTGCATTTATTGTTCTTTAAATGCTTTGAGAAAGTGCTACATGTTGTGTGTATGAATTTTGTGGATGAATTATGAAATGAAAAATGGAAATGATTTTAAAAGGATATCAAGTTTATGAAATCATGATTCGAAAATGTGCCATTTTGGGCAACAAGTTTTCAAAATGTGAAATACATCATTATGTGTGTTTGTGGTGGTCCCCTAAGTATGTCAAGTGTACTTTGACCAAAGGCTTCTCCTGCCTGCCCACTAGTGGCATGGAGCTCCTTCATAGACTCCCTTAAGTTTACAACTACGCAAGACCATTAAGTGGGATTGCAATAGTACGTTCTGTTAACGGCTACACAGGACCATTATATAGAAATGTGTAGTACGTTCTGTTTTGGATCCACCCAAACCATTTGATGTGATTATGTGTTGACAAGTTTGCTGAATTCATGACTTATGTTGTTTATAATTTTCTTGATAAATGGAGAATTGGGATTTTTTATGATTTAATGTGAGTTTTACAATGGAAATGAATATTTCAA
>JANSVA010097495.1:0-10740 GCA_025504915.1 Erythroxylum reticulatum
TTTACTTATATGGAGATAAATCGCAACACTATAGTCTAAACCATAATCAAGCGACCAACTTGATTATTCAACTGTGAGTCCAATAATTGAGATTCTTATAATATACATGTTTCCCATACATCTCTACATATATGTATATTACTTACAATAGAATCTTGGTACCTTTTTGACTAGATATATAATGTTCACATAAATAAAACCAAACTCTTTTGTTTATTAATAATAAATATTTTCATTACAAAAACTATAACCGAAGAAGATAAAGTTACATGTAAATACACTTGCTTTCAAAGGCAGTACATTTACATAACTCCAACATAGACATAGTTTAGTTATTACTCACTAAGCTATATGCTTAGCATAGTGGATTTGTCCCATGTAGGTTTAGAGAGAAGGACTTAAGGATAGGCACATGTCAATCACAATGGCCAAAGGAGTCGGAGTTTTTGTTTTGACAAAAATGTATTTTTGAATTTTGAATTTTGTCTTGTATCTGAAGTGAATGAATTTGGATTTGCTTATAAGTTTGTAATAACTACATTTCAGGCTGATTTTGGATTTTGAGCAAGTTTGTATTAAAGTCAATGTAATATCATGTATGATTTCCTAATTTGGAAAGTTTTAGATTGCTTTTGGTTTGTTTGTTCTGTTTGTGAGTGTGACATTTGCATACCCTCCCAAGGGGTATGTGGGCGCTACACTTTTTTGTATCAGAGCATGGTTTAGGCAATTTTGGTCTAACCAACACTTAACTCTTGCTTATACTAGCATGTAAAATTTGTGTCAGGCCTTATACTTTTGTCCCATGTTTTGATTCTAAAATTAAAGATGGAAGGATTATGCAAATCTGTTGATGAGGTTGCTGAGAGCGATCATCCTAAGCAAACTTGTCAATCGATATCTAGAACCCTATGGGGTCAATCAAGCTAAGGCTGAGTAGCCACCTCCTCCTCCATCTCAGGGAGAGGCTTTAATGCAGGCTAATGTGAAAATTGGAAGGCAAGAGAAGACCATAAGAGAATGGAATCAACGTAGAAGCCTTACTAGAGGAGGTCGGTCCTCGGAAAAATAAAGTTAAGAAAGTACTTCCTCTGTATTGGAAGTTATCCATGAAGTAAATCACTTGTTAATATAGAAATCACGTATAATATGTAGAATACACAAGAAGTAGGGGTTGAATTGTGTAAAATCTTTAAAGATATTAATCTTTAGAAATTTCTTGGAATTTCTTTACAAATTCAGATGATCATAAAAACAATTCACTTAAGTCGATGAGTAATGCAATCGCAAAAATTATTATCTAATCTTCTAACAATAAGAAAATTAAAAAAAGATAACGGTTAGAGAATAGATGTCGTGATTTTATACTAATTTACCCTTAACATTGGGCTACGTCTAGTCCTTAGAGTTTGTCTGAGATTTCACTATACTCTTCAACTTTACAGGTATTCTCTCTACACTTGCAGAGCCTCTTCAGGACTCTCTCACAAAGTATTCTTTATCTTCTTTCTTATCCTCTCCAGGCTCTAGCCTTTCTTTCTCTTGGAAAGATATTATTTGAGCTTCAGGTTTCAGATGTATTCGCTCTCTTTCTTTCACACTTGAGTAAAGAGTTTCTCTTAGTATTTTACAATCAAATTTTCTCTCTTCTATTGTATCTCGTTGTAAAAACGTTGGTTAGTTTACGACTATCACTAGTATTTATTGCCTAAGTCTTCAACTATCTTCTTGATAAAACTACTTAAATCTTCTAGAAACCGTTATCAGTTGAATCCTATAACTAAATCCAACTAACTAACTGACTAACGTTTTAGAATAGTTTTCATTTGCATCATTTGATACTATGCTTCTTCTGGTGATGCTTCGTCCGGTGTCGCGCTTTCATCTTGAGTCGCACTTATATCTTCTTATGTTGACCTTCTGTATCTTCTTATATTGATCTTGTATCTTCTGGGTTTGACCATGTATCATCTTAATTTGACGATTTGTATCACTTACATTTTTCTACGCACTTAACAAACTCATCAAAACAATTCACACGCTTCTAAGATTATTATTATTTGATTGTCATCAAAATTAATAGAAGTGAAGTCTTATTGACTTAGCAATCTCCCCCTTTTTATGATAACAAATAATCATAATATTAGAAGATAAAATAATATTCAAACGAATAAACAAATATTGTTCAAACGAATAATCATCAAAGAAAAAACACAAGAAATGTATACGATATATAATGCTTCCTAATATTTTCACTTTTATCTTTTCTCCTCTTCTCCCTCTATTTGTTATTAATAAAAAAGATAGCTCATCATAGACGCTTCAGAATTTTAGAATACATATGTTGAATATCTGTGCGGATCGTCTTGAGGTCTTGTTTAGTAGAAACACGTAGAAGTGTTATTTCCTTATGAATATCACCCACTAAATCACCCAGTTCACAACCTTAGTATGAATTTCCTCAATATTTTTCTCTAAAGCTTCCTGAACTTCCATCTGTTTGTCACTAGCTTCATTCCAATTGATGAAATGCTTCAAAAACTCCGAATTAACGATAGGATCTTATTGTATTTCACTAAGTGGATGAAGGTGTTCAACAGTAGATGGTTCTCTAGGTGAAAAGTCTAACTCTATGATTTTGATTGAGGGTAATTTGAAAGTTTGTTTTCCTTCTTGGAGATCAAGATCATCAGGTCTGGGTAGTTTGAAAATTGGTTGCCCAAGAAGGTGTAACACATTTTTGTCTGAAGCTATCAAACCTAAGGTCTGAAATGCATGATTTAATGCACAAAGGTTTCTAAGTTGAAATTGATACCTTCAACCGTGATACTTCTGTACCTTCCTTCTATCATAATGCCAAATACCTTGAAACTTTCATCTTTGATAGAAACTCCAAATTGAATCCTTGATGCCCTTGATATGTGATGTGATACATAGACACCTACAGGTTGAGCTGTATTACATGCATCGTTTATGTTCTTCACAGCCACTTGAATATGTTCTTCTGTAAGATCATCTTCATACCCTTCAGGAAACATCTTCTTCTTCCCTTTTCCTTCATTTATTATAGGGTTTGAACATCTTGCTTGTATATCTGGAACAATCTTTGTTGTTATTCTACTTGTAATCAGATAGATAGTATAACAATCTTTTGAAATCTTCATCGGATATGGTTCTGACTTTTCATCTCACAAAATACCATATAGTCTTCATTCTTTATGACTGAGAAGATGTATTGTCTAATCGTTTATTGGTATAGGCTCCACTTGTACCTTGACTATCTGCTTAGAAGGTTCTCTAATAATAATTGAACTTCTATATTGATCAGATACTAATTCTTCTATAACCTTCATTTTCAAATCCTTTTTCTTGATTAGTTAAGAAGGATTGTAAGGTACTAGCTGGTGTTAAACTGTCTGTACCTTCTGTGGAACTTTAGATGAAGAAACCTTTTTCTGACTAAGCTTCATCTTCTTTTGTTCTTCTACTAGTTTGGAAGAGAGTTGTTATTGAGGCATCTTCCTCTCAAATACTAACTTCCTTTTTATCTCTGTCTCTCTAGATGATTTTGCTGATTGACTTTGTAGGATAGAGATAATGAACTTGGTAGGCTGCTTTCATTGCTCTTACTTCTCAGAATATCCACCAAGAATTAGATCTTTCTGCTTCTTCTGTTTTTGTTATTGTAAGGTCAATAATCTTGGTGACCTTCTTGACTATTTGGGCTTTTCTAATTAGAGCGTCTCAACCTTCCTCTTCAAAGACCTTGATGAGTTGATTGTTGAACCCTACTTTCCTCCCTCTATAGAATCGTCTTAGCTTGTATTGGCAGATCAGATGACTGTTCAGTCTTTTCTTCTACGGATTTTCTTCCTATCGATCGAGGTTTTGTTTGTATTTCAGACGGAACATGTTCACTCCTACTTCATCTTACTATAAGCTCCCCCTCAGACTTTGCTTTCGGTGTAAAACCCATATCCACTTTATCTTCAATCTTTATTCCCATTTTGAGAATAGTAAAGGCATTAATAACACTCTTTAAATTCATCTTTACCCTGTTACCTCTATCAAGTAGGATTCGAGATTCTCTAAAGAATCTTTTCAATAGCATACCGTAAGGTAAAGAGCTATGATAATCTCCCTTAGACTTTATCATGTTCTTCAAAATCAAGAATGGAAGATTAATGGGTTGATGAGTAAGTAGATGAAACAAACAATGTTTATCATTCATTGTCACCATGTCTTTTGAGCCCACTCTTAGTATAATACAGTGGATAAGTAGTGAATGAAGAACCCTAGCCTTCGGAACGAGGGTTGAAGCCTTCTTAACTCCTAGATCACTACATCCATATAGTTGTTGATTGATGTGAGCTTTATCTACACGACCTTGATCCATTTTGTATTATTAACAGTTTTGCTCTAATAGTTAGACACCCAATAGCCTTATCGATAGACTCTTGTGTGATTATAACCGACAACCCATCTACCATCGATACTAAAGTGTTGTCCACCACCTTTGCATTCTTCCAGAGCTCATATATTTCATTCAAATAGACTGTCTCGTGAATGTTGAAGAAATTTTTCCAGCCAAATGCTTCAATTTTTGGTTCGATGTCCATCCGATTTTTCTTCAAGGAAGTGAAATCAATGCATCTCCCATAGATAAGAGATTTCTCCATTTTTGATCTGTAACAAATAAAAACTAAACACGCAAATGCATTTCGCTTAACGTAGCGAGGTTAGTATCTAAAGATAAGGATATGAAATGATAAGAACTTGAAGTTTAGAATAGAGTATTCAATTGTCTTTGTTGAGAGAACTAAACAAGTCGGTTTCAAAGTTTTTCAAGAAAATTCTAGAGTATAAGGTATTTTAGAATCTTGAGAAGATTTCCTTCTTATACATACTCTTGAAAAGTTACCGTTCGTAACTTACCATTATTAGTTACTTGAAAACTTATAACTTTTCATGTTCTTCTTATACGAATCATCTAGGTCAGACATGTTAGACGAATGGTCATTTAACATTACCATATTTAAGTTTCGTCTAATTTCCTTGAATCTATCTTCACTTAAGGATTTAGTGAAGATATCCGCCCATTGTTGATTCGTATTAAAAAATTATAGACTGATGATTCCTCTCTATAGATAGTCTCGTATAAAATGATGTATAACTTCAATATGCTTTGCCCTCGAGTGCTATATTGGATTCTTTGAGAGATTAATAGAAATTGTGTTGTCACAGAAGATTGGAATTTGATCTTCTTGGATAGAACAATCTTCTAACTGATACTTAATAGATAATGTCTATGAACAACAGCTTGTAGTTGACATGTATTCAGTTTCTACAGTAGATAGGGAAATTCAAGTTTGCCTCTTGCTTGACCAAGAAATTAGATTATGACCAAGAAAGTGACAACCTCAACTTGTACTCTTTCTATCAATCCTATCTCCAGCATAATCAGCATCCTTATAGCCAATTGACCTGAAATCTTTATCTTTCTCATGCATTAAGCAAAGATCAGTAAATCCTGCCAAGTATCTTAATATTCTTTTGACAGAAATATAATGAGATTCTCTAGGATCTACTTGAAATCTTGCACACAAACAAACACTAAATAGTATATCGGGTCTGCTTGCAGTTAGGTAAAGCAAAGAACCAATAATTCCTCTAAAAAGAGTTTGATCAATCTTCTTACCAGCTTCATTCTTTGATAAGAGGATTGAAGGATGCATAGGAGTTAACATTGGTTTGACCTTCTCCATTTTATATTTGATTAAAAGTTCTTTGATATATTTTGTTGGTAAATAAAAATCTTTTCTTCAGTTTATTTAATTTGTAAACCAAGAAAGAATTTCAATTCACCCATCATACTCATTTCAAATTCGCTTCTCAAAACTAGAACGTTGCTTCTTAGAAGTTGCACAAAAAATGATATCATCTACATATATTTGTACAACTATAAAATCATTTTTAATATGTTTTCTAAACTAAGTCTTATCTACTTGACCTCTCATAAATTCATTTTTAATCAAAAACTAACTTAGACGATCATACCAAGCACGAGGTGCTTGTTTTAATCCATACAAAGGTTTATGAAGTCTATAGACATAGTTTGGTTTATCAGTATTTTCAAAACTAGGGGGTTGCTTTACATAAACTTCTTCATCTATAAAACCATTCAAAAAAGCACTTTTAACATCCATTTGAAATAGTTTTATATCATGACAAACAACATATGCAAGCAAAATCCTAATAGCTTCTAGTCTAGCTACAGGAGCATATGTTTCATTATAGTCTATTCATTCTTATTGATTATAGCCTTGAGCTACTAATCTAGCTTTGTTATGATTTACTCTTCCTGATTTGTCTAGTTTATTTTGGAATACCCATCTAAAGACCAAACTTTGTTCCTTGTAAATTAACTTAACTCCTTGTATGGCTAAAATCCAAGCTTCATCTTGAAGAGCTTCATCAATTTTCTTAGTTTCTAATTTAGAAACAAAAGCTACATTTGCCTCTCTTCTAAATTTAGACCTAGTTCTCACTCCTTCTGATGTTTCTCCTATAATAAGGTTTTCTGGGTGAGAAGATTTGTACTTCCAGTCTTTTCTTAGACTAAAGTTTTCAGAAATATCTTCTACCTTATTAGGTGGATCGTCTAGTGGTGATATGTCTAGATTATTAACTAAAGGAGCAGATAAAGTTTCATCATTAGAATCGTATTTTCTATCTATATGAGAATCATCATCAAATTTAACATGCATAGACTCTTCAACAGATTTAGAAACAAGATTATAAACTCTATAAGCTTTAGAAGTAATTGAATATCCTATAAAAATTCTTGAATTGATCTTAGAATCAAATTTATCCAACTTTTCTTTTGTATTCAATATAGTGCATTTGCAACCAAAAGGATGGAAGTAAGATATATTTGGATTTCTTCCTTTCCATAACTCATATGGATTTTTATTTAAAATAGGTCACAAAAATACTCTATTTTCAATATAATAAGCTGTATTTACAGCTTCTACCCAGAAACACTCGAGAAGATTCATTTCATATAGCATAGTCCTTGTCATTTCCTAAATCGTCCTATTCTTTCTTTCTACAACTCTATTTTGTTGAGGAGTTCTAGGAGCAGAGAAATTATGGAAAATTCCATTCTCTTCATAAAACATTCTGAATTTTTCATTTTCAAATTCTCCACCATGATCACTCTTAAATCCATCAATAGAAATTCCTTTTTCGTTTTGTAACTCTTTGGATAAAACTTTAAAGCACTTAAGAGATTCATCTTTATGTCATAAAAACAATATCCAACAAAATCTAGTGAAGTCATCAACAATTACAAGACCGTACTTCTTTCCACTTAGACTTAGTGTTCTGGTTGGACCAAACAAATCTATATGTAACAGCTCTAGAGGTCTAGACGAAATTACAATATTTTTAGACGAAAAAGATGCTTTAACTTGCTTTCCTTTTTGACAACTCTAAAAACAAATATTTGTTAAAACTTATCTTTGGTAAGCCTCTTACCAAATCATGTCTAACTAACTTGGAAATATGTTTAAAACTAACATGACCTAGCTTTTTGTGCGAAATTAGTTTTTCCTCATTTGTTTATATAAAACATGAAATTTTTTTGATTTTTCAAATTGTCTAAGTTAATTTTATAGAGATTATTTCGTCTCTTGGTAGAAAAGAATATGACTACACAAGAATTTTGATTAAAGGATACTTTAAAACTAGAATCACATAATTGACTTACACTAATTAGATTATGCTTTAAGCCTTCAACTGACAGAACATTATCAATAGACAAAAAAGAATCTTTACCAATTTTGTCGATTCCAACTATTTTGCCCTACTGGTTGTCTCCAAAAGTTACTGATCCTCCTTGCTTATATTGGAGGTTTAGGAACATAGACCTTCTTCTCGTCATATGTCCCAAGCATCCACTATCTAAGTACCATTGGTGCTGGTTGCTTTTTCCAAGAAAAGAGATCTGCAATATATATTATATCCTTCTTAGGTACCCATATTTTCTTGGGTCCTTTAACGTTAGCCTTATAGTTTTTCATCGACTAATAAGAATATTGTTTCTTTTTCTTTCTGTTAGGAACAAAACTCTTATTATGATGAACATTACTATTATTAAAACCTAAACCACTCTTATCATTTGGATGTCTATATCTTCCAATTATATCATTCATCCTTTTTGTACTTTAATTAAATGTTGATAAATCTACTAAGAGACTGTTAATCCTTTGTTTTGTTGATTAATTTCCACAGATCTATCTACAGTTACTTTCTTTTTTATATTGTCTACTTGTTTTTTAAGGCAGATGATTTATTTTTCTAAAAGTTCTGTGTTCTTCATATTTTCAGCAAATTTCTTTTTCAATCCTATATTGTTTTAAGATAGCATGTGAATCTTCTAACAATTCTAAATACACATCCTGAAGATCATCAAAGTTAGAAAATACATCATCATCGCATTCCCTTTCAGCTACCAAGCATCTATCTTCTTGTTCTAATGTTTCCGAGTCGGATTTAGACTCAGACGAATCCAGATCTTCCCAAGTTACCATCATGCTCTTTTTGTTTTCTTTACTTTTCTTCTATTAAAAGTAACAGGCATTCAGACTTGTAATGTATAAGTTTATTGCACTCATAGCAGACGATAGAACTTTTCTCATTCTTTGAATTGTCTTTATTATTCTTCTTAAAAGAGAATTCTTTATTTCCCTTTGATTTCTTTTTCCATGTCCTCCTAATATTTCTTGAAATGAAGGATAGTTCATCATCTTCTTCACTTGAATCTTGTTAAGATTCACTAGCATCATCATTCTTGATTTCTTCAATCTTTAATGCTTTTGAAGATGTGCTTCTATTTGTCTGTATCTTCTTATTTTTCTGACCAACCTTTAATGCGATGGATTTATCTCTTCTAAGTTTATCTTCTATGTCAAGCTCTAATTCATTTATTTTTAGTGAACTAAGCAATTCATCTAGCTTCAGCTTACTTAAATCCTTACCCTCTTGTATTGCCGTTACTTTGGGTCTTCATCTTTTTAGAAGACTCTTAAGAATCTTTATAACATTATCTTGACTACTGTAGATTCTCCCCAGAGCTTTAAGTCCATTAACAATTATTTGGAATCGTCCAAACATATGATTATTAGTCTCATCATCTTTCATCTTAAACAGCTCATACTGATGAACAAGAATACTAATCTTGGACTCTTTCACCTAATTTGTGCCTTCATGTGCAATGGTTAATATGTCCCATATTTCCTTTGTAGATTCGTATCCATGAACCTTATCATATTCACTTTTGCTTAGAGCATAACTTAAAAAGAACTTGGCCTTTAAGTGTAACTGAAATTAAGCTTTCTGATCAGCTAACCATTTGTTATAAGAGATGCTATTGCCTTTGTCATCTGTTCGTGTATATGGACCATTCTTAATGATATCCCAAAGATCAATATGCGTGGATTCTATAAAGAGTCGCATCTCGTCCTTCCCAAAATGATAATCTTCACCATTGAATGCAGGAGGTCTTGTGACCAAGGCACCTTCAGCTATAAAAATATGTGATTTAGCCATGGATCTTTGTCCTCACTTTGTAACAGTGTTTCTTGGAAACCTTGCTCCAATACCAACTGAAGTAAATCACTTGTTAATATAGAAATCATGTATAATATGTAGAATACACAAGAAGGGGGATTGAATTATGTAAAATCTTTAAAGATATTAATCTTTAAAATTTTCTTGGAATTTCTTTACAAATTTAGATGATCACAAAAACAATTCACTTAAGTTAATGAGTAATGCAATCGTAAAAATTATGATCTACACTGCTAACAATAAGAAAATTAGAAAGATAAGGGTTAGAGAATAGACGTCACGATTTTATACTGGTTTACCTTTAACCTTGAGCTACGTCCAATCCTTAAAGTTTGTCTGAGATTTCAGTATACTCTTCAACTTTACAAGTATTCCTTTTATACTTGCAGAGCCTCTTCAGGTCTCTCTCACAAAGTATTCTTTATCTTCCTTCTTAGCCTCTCTAGGCTCTAGCCTTTCTTTCTCTTGGAAAGATATTGTTTGACATTCATGTTACAGATGTATTCGCTCTCTTTCTTTCGAACTTGAGTATAGAGTTTCTTTAAGTATTGTACAATCATATTTTCTCTTTGTATTGTATTTTGTTGTAAAAACGTTGGTTAGTTTATGAATATAACTAGTATTTATAGCCTATGTCTTTAACTGTCTTCTTGAGAAAACTGCTTCTTAAATCATCTAGAAACTATTATTAGTTGAGTCCTATAACTAACTCCAACTGACTAACTGACTGACACTTTAGAATAGTTTTCATTTGCATCGTCTAGTACTATGTTTCTTCTGGTATCGCGCTTTCATCTTGTGTAATGCTTACATTTTCTTATATTTACCTTCTGTATCTTTTTATATTGACTTTTTATATTTTCTTATGTTGACCTTCTGTATCTTCTTATGTTGACCATGTATCTTCTTATGTTCACCTTCTATATCTTCTTATGTTGACCTTTTGTATCTTCTCATGTTAACCTTGTATCTTCTACGTTTGACTATGTATCATCTTAAGTTGACGATTTGTGTCACTTACATTTTTCTGCGCACTTAACAAACTCATCAAAACAGTTCACACACTTCTAAGATTATTATTATTTGATTGTCATCAAAATTAATAGA
>JANSVA010097516.1:0-10740 GCA_025504915.1 Erythroxylum reticulatum
TTGTGTATGATTATGTTTGTCTGGTGGGTGAGTTGGAGGGTTAGATTTGAATGTAAGTGTTTGTTTAAAATGTTTGTAGGTTTCGGTTTCTTAGGGTTTCGCCACGACGAATCTTTTCGAGGGCGACTTCGCTGTGGCGAACTTTTCCCGAAGGGTCCATAGAGATAACTACATGAGTTCACCACGGCGAACTCTCGTTTATTGCGACACAAAGATTCATTATGATTGAAATATTTTACACCTTTCTTTCACACCACCCTCATGCAACGGTTTCAAATGGTCACCATGGGTTTCGTCTTGAGATCTAGGTCAAATATCTTTTGGCATCCGAATTGATTGTTGGGCTCCGGAATCAAGGTCCAACAAAGATGCTGTTGGTCAAAGTTGATTAGAAGAGATCGGTGATCCGATTTAAGAAATGGTAGATAATGAACTACGGTATTAAGAAATAGGTTCTGCCAAACAGTGGAGCAAAAAGCTCGATCCAGTCTTGCAAATAATTGGCCCCTCCGCCATGTGTATCTCGATCTCGAAAACAAAACTCATCTTGCTAAGAATCATGCGCAACATACTAGGCAATAGGATTAAACTATGACTGACTGACTAAGGATGCTCAGGGAGCTCGAAGCCTGATGCCCCTCGCCGTTTTGGCAAGGTAACCAAGATCTAGTAGTTAGCATCTATATATATATACACTCCTGAAATCCTTTATTTACTATATGCCACGTATTCGCTCCTCCTCCCCTATCATCCACTTCTAATCTGGCGTTAAAATCTCCTCCTATTAACTATGCCTCGTCAGTTACCTGCTTAATTGTCATCAGTTCGTTCTATAGGTATTGTTGGTATGTGTATCGTGGACTGCCATAGATGGCAGTAAACAGAAATGTATTTCCATTTTGGTTAATAGACATGTGTATAAACTGTCTATATGCTACAAGTCTGTGAGTTGCGACTGTCTCCGTCCATAGTATCCATATGCCACCTGAGTAGCCTTCTGCTTTTACTCGGAATGATTTTTTGAACCCCAAGTTACAAATAACTTAGTCAACGTGATGTCAACTTATTCTTGTTTCCATCAGAACCACCAATAATGGGTTGTGAAGCCGAATGAAATGTAGTAAAACTGGCTTGAGTGCTTTCCCGCCTGCACCTTGACAATTCCAAGTTATTATCGACATAATAGATAATATAGGAAAGATTCCACCGTGCTTAGACAAAGGTGGGCCTATCAGCTTCGATTAAACAATCCTGTCTGTCTTTCTCCATATGCAATGGAGATGATCTGTGTTTCTAATACCATGTAGATGCCGGCCAGTCTATCGTTTTCACTTCGGGGATCTGGCAGTTTTGGCTGGAGGCTAGATGAGTGTGGGTGTTGAGGTAGTTTGGAATGTCCTGTGCCTTCCCCCAACACCGTCGTAGTATTCTCACACTCTATTACGTCTTGAGTGCTTTCCCGCCTGCACCTTGACAATTCCAAGTTATTATCGACATAATGGATAATATAGGAAAGATTCCACCGTGCTTAGACAGAGGTGGGCCTATTAGCTTCGACTAAACAATCCGGTCTGTCCTTCTCCATACGCAGTGGAGATGATCTGTATTTCTAATACCATGTTGATGTCGGCTAGCCTATCCTTTTCACTTCGTGGATCTGGCAGTTTCGGCTGGAGGCTAGATGAGTGTGGGTGTTAAGGTAGTTCGGAATATCCTGTGCCTTCCCCCAACACCGTCGTAGTATTCTCACACTCTATTACGTCTTCCTCGGGTAGCTGGTATAAGGCATCTTGATAAACTAGGTCGGTGTGAGAGAGGATGTTGATGGCAGCATGGTTATAGTCGTTACATGGTGAATTGCTTTTTACATGTATGGGTTCCTGTTAAGGTCGGCTGACGTCAGGTGCATCAGGGATGAGCTGTATGGCGTTCGGTTTTTGTTCCTGCTGGGAGACCTTCTTTCCTTTGGAAAATGATTTGGATGGATGCCTGGTTGATTTCTAGTGTGAAAGCATGCAGGTCTGATCCTTGTTTCCAAGAGTAGATGTTTCAATTCGTGCCTGGCTGTCTACCACTTTAGTCTTGTTGTGGTCATTGTCAGTAGATCGTTCATAATTTAAATTGATATTCTCTCTGCCCAAGAGCATGGAAAATCGAGATCCACTTGGTCCTATATGCTCAGCCTTAATGTTGCACTATCTTCCCTGTTGTTGTGGTTGCGTTGTCTTCCCTGTTGTTGTGGTTGCGCTGTAGTCCGTCTACCACGTCTCTACACTTGGACCCATGGTCCATACTCAGGTTGCTTAGCTTCCCTTGTAGACTGTGATTTGCGTGTTACTACTTTGACGATTTGCTGGTCAGCACCTGATGTACCTGTTGTTTCGCGCGTCTCCGATGGCCTATGAGTACAAACATCTGCTCTATGTCCAACTCTCCCACATTCAAAACATATTTGTGGTAATCCTTCATAGGCTACTTTAATTATTTCTCCTTCTAATTCTACTCTAGGTATTAATGGTTCCGATAAATCTATTTTTACCGCCACTCTTGCAAATTTTCCCCTTTGAGCCTATTGAGTATTGGTATCTATCTTCACCGTTCACCCAAGTAAATTTCCCAGAGCTTGCAGGATAACAAGATGGTACCTTGAGATAAGAAGGTCTGGAAATCGCATCCATACCATAACTTTATCCACTTTGCCCTGTGAGGGTCAGAATTTGGGAGTCCAGGGTTACACCACTAACGCATGCCCAAAGATCACCTACAGTCCTTTAGTAAGAGCAGTGAGGTAATCTTCGGTGTTCAGGAGATTGACTAGGAAAAATTCATTCTCAAGGTCTATCACCTTCAATGGCCCCGACAAGTTCCACATGGTGATCAGACGGTTCTTCAACATGTGATACCCTATGCGTCTCCCTAGTAGCTTAACTACAACTGCTTTCACCCATATCTTGTCGAGGCAGTTTTTGAAAGGTTTAGAGAGTTCAATTACGTGCCCATAGGCACCGGCAATGAAGGTAATATCAACCTCTTCCACCTCCGGTGGAATCTCTTCCGGCCAGGCGATTGCATCGTTCTTTGGTTCAGGATATTACCCTGTGACAACATCACTGTAGCTCTTTTGATGTCGTATGGGTGGTGGATTCTCATCTCTAGCCCTGATGTGCACCTTCTTTGCTGTGTGGGCTTCGTTGGCCGTGTGCGTGGAATCACCTCTCTTAGCTTCTGATCTCTTTGAGCTATCCATCTTTTTTCTCTAATGTTTCTTTAAGATACTTATAAGTGGACTGAATGAAGAAGAACAAAACTATCCACCCATAACTAAAGCAAAATGTTCATGATCCCTATATCTATGATAACTGCTTTGTAAAATCTCATTCTCATTCAAAATTTCATTGCAAATTTTGAAGGCACACAATGCTAAATTGAGTTTAAACAAGTAAACATTTCTAGTAAACCGTGAATATCTAAAAACATTTACCATATCAAGCAGATTTTTTCTAGGCCCCATTTGATTGGCGGGAAAGTAAAGTTAATTTGGAATCTGATTCCTTGGAAAATAAATCTGTGGAAAGTAAAGATATTTATATCTTTGGATACTTATAAGAATTTTAATAGGAAAGTTGGGTGGATTATTATTATGATGTTTGGTATGCAACATTATTTTATAGAATTTAATTTAATTTTAACTTATTTTTTGAATTATATCCTTAATCAAAAATTAAAATTATTATTAAATGTTATATTACAAATAAATGAAAAAGCAAGTTTTTTATTAATCGTCTCTCGTATTGAAGAAGTTTGTCTTGTGTCTTTAAACCTCGTCGCCACCAACAAGAACGACGTCGTCTTCATCTGCTCTCCTAAGTCCATCCATTTCCTAGTCTGCTTCTTAGCCATGGTCTCTCTCATCACAACAACTTATTTTTTCCGATTACATCCCTTTTACAAACTAAATCAGTGTAAAGTGGTGATTTAGGAAGAGAAAGAAAGAGCATTACAGGCTTCAATGGCAGTATATGCATATCTCAACAGTGGTCGGAGGTTGCAGAAACCATTGCATATGGTTATGTAGCTTCACATCCTCCTATTGCCTTAATCTGTGGCCCTAAAAATAGTGGCAAATCCACCTTTTCTCGCCACTCATCAACGTTCTTCTTAAGAGGCTTTTTTCTTTCTTTTTTTCTCTCTGTTTGACTTTTGGGAATGTTAAGTTTATTGGAAAGCATAGTACGATTTGGCTTCTAACTGATTAAAACTAGTTTGTTTGGTGGTTCTGAAAGAATTTAATTTTCTTTCTAAATTGAAAAATAAAACAGACTCGAACTTTGATCAGTGATGAGTTGTTTTTATAACGATTTGCAGTACGTCGAAGGAACTCTTCATATGAGTATTCCCTATAGACATTGTTTTGAATTAACGTTTCTGTCAGCTACTTTGTGCATCAGTTTGTTTTGGATATTGGCCGTCTTAACAGAGGTCTTTCTTCTATTTTTGAAATTGCATGATCCTTATTGACTATTGTTGCTTTGTAGATATAGGAAAGTAGGTTACTTGGATACAGATGTTGGGCAACCTGAGTTCACTGCTGTTAGTTTGTTATCCTTCACTGTCAACTGACTTCAGGTATACTTTTATGATCTTTGGTTATTTAGCATTCGCCTTCTTGATTCACTTAAACTCAACTATTCGTTCCCTAACTCTTTAGGGGTCAAAAACAATATATCTTCCCTGTCCCTATATAGTTGAACTCTGTAATTTGGGTACCTAAACTTGAAGATGTCGCCAAGTGTGCAAGATATGAAATAGCAAATTCACATTGGGAACACCAATTTTTCATGTCCCAAAATTCACAAACTTCTAAGGAGCATTTGCCAGCAATCTTATCCTGTGTAAATACCATGCCTATGCTAGGATTAGGGTGTTTGAAGTTTGCTTCTTATCAACTACAAAGTTTTCAAACTCTTAACAAATATATGATTGATTGTTGTGCTTGAGCATACAAGTATATGCGTGGAGTCATAATGAGCATAACAGAAATTGCAGTTTGTTGTAAGATTTGATTCCACACTTGAATAATAAAGGAAGTGAGGTATGTTTTGAGTCAAAGTAACTAGATTTGTTATTATGTGGTGCATTTTCTAAATTACTTGTTTCCATGTGGGAATATAGTAGTAGTACCAAGTATATTTCATGGCAGAGATCAACAACAATAGTAGGACTGAGCTGTCATATGAATTGTTCCAATATTAAAGAAATTTATGTTAACTTAGTAGTCTTAAACAACTTGTCGTTTGTGATGAAACTATGCAAAAAGATTGTGATTCTGAGAAGAATTTAATCATTTGTGAGGTACAAATAAAAGAAAGTAACTTTGAATCTTCACTTGGCAGATATAAAGGATACTGAGTACTCCCACAATCTGCCACTATACAGAGTTATCTACACTAGTGATTGGGAGGCTACAATGAAGTTCCTAAAAGATCATGAAGATGCACTGACTGCTAGTCTTTCAGCAAATGGAGATATAGCTCTATATGTTGCAGTTCTCGCTAGGTATATAGAGATTGTAGCGGATTTGGTGAACAGGTTGGAAGCAGAAGACTTAACAATAACAAACATAAATAGTGCGACAGTACTTAACTATGTAGCCATTGAAGGAATTGTAAGGATTGCAGAGGTTTTGGTGAAGAAGAACAAAGACTTACTTTGCATTCCAAACCACAATGGCCTCATCCCAGTTGTTGTAGCCTCACTCTATGGCCAGAAAGACATGGTTCGTTATCTTTATATAGAGATTCCAAAAAAAGAGCTTAGTCCTGAAAGAGGCACGAATGGGGCGATGCTTCTAACATCTTGTATTATTGATGAATGATATAGTATTACATAATAAATTTGATCACATAATAAAATTTGTTTGTTGATCAATAAATCGTTCCCATGAAGTTTTCCTCTTTGTTGTAAGATTTGATTCCACACTTGAATAATAAAGGAAGTGAGGTATGTTTTGAGTCAAAGTAACTAGATTTGTTATTCTGAGGTACATTTTCTGAATTACTTGTTGCCATGTAGGAATATAGTAGTAGTAACCAAGTATATTTCTTGGCAGAGATCAACAACAGTAATAAACACTAACTGTGCAATGAATAGGGAAGGATCAGCGAGTTGCAACAAAGAGACAGACAGATGTTGCAGATTTATAGTCACAAACAGGAACCTTGGTCCCACATTTCTTCTCTGCACTGAAGAGCTATGTTAAAGTTTCCAAAATAAGATCTGCCAAGGGATTTTGTTCCAATATCCTGAAAATCTTGTTTCTTATCATATTTTTTTTATTACATTGATAATGCACATGAATTGTTTCTGATTCTGATCTATAAATAACAAGTGCACTTCAAAAAAGGAAAAAGAGCAGTATATAGAGTTACACTTCATATTAAAATTGATGCCTAAATTTCAAACAAACTTTTAATCAAGTCTTCTCGCTAGAATTTCTATTGATAGACAACAACTTACTAAACATTGTTTTGGGTCGTGTAGGAAGAGCACAAAAGGCTTTAAACTTGGAACTTCTCCCAAGACCATCTGATTGCAAATCGTGTTCATCCAAATTATCATGTTTAGCCAATTTCATTCTTAAAGTCAAGAGCTTTGACTTAGATGATTTGAGCCCTGAAACACACCATTAATCTTCTCCTATGATAATAGTATAAATACTGAATGCCGCTATAGGTCTTGATGGGTCAATCTCATGTGAGGCTAAGAGTGCTTTGATGTTACTAGGAAGCTCAGTGACTTTCCCACTAGCCATGGCTACTCTTATTTGCTTAAAGAAGAGAACTTGCACGACCACTCTTAAAGGGAGTAACTCATTTTGTGCAGCATGCATGCAGGCTTCAATTGATAGCTATTATGTAAAAAATGGTAAATTGTTTGAACCAAGAAGAAACTATTATTTTACCTTAAGATAGATGTCAATGGCTGTGTGTAGAGACTCAGCAAGTGTAATAAACTTTGATAGAGGCACATTGACATCTCTAGCAATCTCTTGAAGAAAACCATCCACAAGCTTTGCCACCTTCAACTTTAAAAGTTTTGATTGTGATTTGAACTTAAATAAAATATACTTGAAAATATTAGTAAACTGCGACAGTAGGAATACACATGAAATTATAAATATAGGATAAAAGGGAAAAGAGCTTACCACTCATCCGGTACATAGCCAATGCGGAAATTTTGTGCAACATTAGATTCTAATATAACTGATGAAGGCAATTCAATACCATCCCAGCATGCAACTGCTAGAAAGGAAGACAAAGAAAAATGAATAGAAATGTGAAACTGAAAAATAACAAATGTTGACCAACGTATTCATTTTGAAACAACAAACAACACATCACCATTGTCACTATTTCTTGTTAATTCTCCGATATCTGTAAGGGAGTCATCACCAACCTTTTGCACAACAGTATTGAACATAACTTGAAGGCACATGGTTCTGTTCAGCCATCTCTATTGTTTACTCTGGAACACACATAGAAATGACTTGAAAAACATAATCTTATCTTTTGATGGTATAGATACTCATGAGAGTGAAGATTACAAGATATCACTCTTAAGATTGGAAGTTTATAAGTAAATATTCGTTGCTCTCAAAGCTGCAAAATAACAAATTTAATAAGGAAATGGGGTTTCTCTTTTGACAAGGTCTGCAGGCTGTAAGAAATGTCAACTATGAGCTCGATTTTTTATGTTTCTAATCCATTGTATACACAATATTCATTATTGTAGGCTATTATATTGAACCAATAGTTAGGAACATAGAATCAAACAAGATTGATGTCAAATTCCAGTAAAAATATAGAGAATTTCAACAAAAAATTCCATTTCTCTTCTTCATCTTTATATAATTAGTAAATAAAATAATTTCTTCTTTGCAGCCAAATCCATTCTAGCCATTCTCTATCACCTATCAATTAATCAACAAATTTTAAAATTAAAAAATAAACTTTATTCAAGAGAATATGAAGATAGTACAAATAAGATACTACAACCAAAAGAAAAGTTATGTTATGTAGCATATGTACATTCAAGGGAAGATGATATAATAGGACTGAGAAAAGAAAACCACAGAGACAAGTAATTACCATTAAACATAAAGCTGAAACATAATGCCACAACTGTCGATGGTTCCATCGGAATAAAATAGGTGATAAGGTAATTAAAAGATGCCGATAGTGATGACTCATAGATCTATCTAAGTTTAGTTTATTTGCACATCTAGTCAAGTCACTATTGACCAAATATAGGTACAAACGCAAATGGCATTTTAGCAAATACGTTAAGGCCTAATTCAACTTTCAGATAACCTAGTCCAAACTAACAAACTTAGTCCAAACTAACTAAGTAACTATAATAACCCTTTTCTAGAACAAACAAGGTTGAAATCTTCGATTCATTTTGTTGCTCAATTGCAACAAACTAAGTTCAATTGTGCACAATCTGACTGCACAAAAAGGCCAGCTTCAACACAATATTTAGTACAAAACAAGGAAAAGAACCAAAGCAGCCGACCTATTTCAAACCACAGTTTTTCTTTTTCGCAGAATCCAATCAAAGAAGACCTAGTCCGATATTACACACACATAACAATGGAAAATAAATATGACCAGACACTTATCGGAGGGTGACGGGAAGAGATGGGTAGCCTAGGTAGGTTTAGGGATTCGATTATGCTTTTCACTGCTAGAAACTGGACCTAATTAAATGATATTTGCATTTTTGGGCTTGTGGAATAGGACTTCGAAAAGATTTATCTTCAGATGGAAGTTGAGTTGAGGACCTGTTGTATATTTGTAATGCGAAAAAAGATAGGAAGAAGGAGGGAATGGACACGAAGCCTAAACCTGGCAAGAGAGAGCTTGACTCCTACATGAACAAAATTGTCGAAGGTCCTCTTTTGCACGGTAGAGGTATTCTTCAAATTTTGGACTTCGTCTCTGCTGTTTCCTTTATTATGCTAGTCAGTGATTGTGTGTGTTGAAGAGGTGCTCGTGTTTTTCAAAAGAAGAAGATGAATATTTGAAGAGGAGAAGAATCGAGCAAAAGTCGTACTAAGAAGAAGAAGAAGAATATCTTATCTTGTTTTTAAAAAAGAGTTGTTGTAGAAATAAGAATATTAGAAGAGGAGGTAGTCTTTCAATAAAAGAGTTATTTAAGAATTGGTAGAGAAAGAAGGGTTAGATTGACTAGTATAACTTTTAGATTAAATTATTGAGGAAAGTAATCTAAATACTAAGGAGGTGTTGGTATTTAGAATCCTAAGAAAGTGCTACTACTTTCCCTAAATTAGGAAAGCTTTTGCTTTCCTAACTACTAAAAAAAACGAACCAAATGTAATAATTTAAATTTTAGGAAAAAGATTACTTTCCCCAGCAACAATCCGTGCCAACCAAATGGGGCCCTAGTTTAATCTTTTTTGTGGCTCCAATCTCTCGTTTAAACATGAAAATTAGAAAATGGTTGGAACAAAAAGAGCAAGTCAATTCTGATCAATATCAGGAGTAAACATTATGATAGATCAATTTCAAAAGCCTAAGTGGAAGGACTAGCTTACGAATGGTACCGATTTGTGATAAGAAATTAAATAAAAAAAGGAATCCATATAGTAGGAGGAACTTGTCAGTATAGCTAGATAGAGATTTGATGAAGAGATATTCAAAAACCCAATATGTGACTTTAAGGTATTTAAACAAGAGGGATTTGTACAAGATTATTGTGTTAGGTTTAATAAATACTCCAACAAATTGTCACTCCTTGCAAATTATTTAATATGGTTCTTAAAATGATTAAAGCTAGAATTAGAAGTTACAGTAAAGCTCTTAAAACCATGTAGCCTTTAATAAGCATATTCTCTTACAAGAAAATAGGAAATTGTGATAGCCGTTCACACTACCTCCCTACATTTTAGGGGAAATAGTCAATCTAAAGCTTAAGTCAAACTAGCAATGACATGGGAGCTAAATGAGAGATATAAACTACAATCAAACAAGACCTCAATTTGAAAGAGGGATCTTACCTACTGTAGGCGCCCAAGGAAATGTACCGTAAGCGATGAGAGGGGAGTGATTGGACTATGTTTTTTGGTGTGATGAACATTATTTCCTAGGATGTAAATGTAAAAAAAAAAAGCAATTCTAATTTAGAAGGAGAAGGTAGTATAGAGAAGGAAGAATGACATTATATCATAGGTTATAAATGTAAAAAGAAGTAATTCTAGTTATATATAGTAGAAGGAGAAGGTAGTATGGAGGAGGAAGAATAAGAGCTGGTAAAAAGAACTGAGGAAGAACTAATGACACCTAATATATCCTTCTAGGCTATGATGCAAGTAAAATATAAAGATGAGTATAAATGATAAGAGTTGTGAGATACCATTAGAGGAAACCTATACAATTACTATTGACAATAGGAGTACTCACAATTTGTTATGAAAGGCAATAGCAAGGAGAAGCCAATGTAACCTAGAGAAAATACTTGCTATATATATTATTGTTAGAGGTAGGCTTAAGCTGAATTGTCATTAATATTACAAAGGATTTGTGAGGAGCATACAAGGAATATCATTCACAACTAATGCTTTAGGTCAACTCCTTCTCTCTGCGTGAACCCTCTAGCAACCAATCGAGCTTTAAACCGTTCAACTTTACCTTGATTATCCTTCTTGATCTTAAATATCTA
>JANSVA010097563.1:0-31294 GCA_025504915.1 Erythroxylum reticulatum
GATACTGGCTTTGATACCACCTGCAACAGCCCAGATCACCCGCTCACAAATATTGTCCGCTTTGGGCCTTGGCCTAGCCAAGCCCCCACGGTTTTGCTTTTCCTGAGGCCTTCCTTAGAGGTCACCCATCCTAGTACTACTCTCACTCAAGCACATTTAACCTCGAAGTTCTGATGGAATTCGGTACATTAGGCCATAGAAAACGCATCTATAAGGGAAAGGTATCTGTACCCTTAGAAGGCTTACTTCATTCCCCTCTCCAACTGATGTGGGATCTCATACTCTATGTGCTTGGGTGAGAGTAGTACTAGGATGGGTGACCTCCTGGGAAGGCCTCGGGAAAAGTAAAAGTGGACAATATCTGTGAGCGAGTGATCTGGGCTGTTACATAAGTTTACTTGTCTTTTTTCGTTTGAGGAAACAAAATCTATAAATATGTCTATATTTACTAGAAAAATTTCAGATCACGTTATATAAATAATATGGATTGGTTCTATGATAATGAATCTTATTATTTTCATGTATGAATGCATTTCTTATTCTTTTATGATTATTTGAATGGTGGGGATCCTTCCTTTAGATATTAAAGGAGTTGAATGCTCTTTTTAGGTAGTGAGGAATTCTAGTATAATTTTATATATAAGGTATGTTTCTCTCATTACATAGATGTTTATAAGGAATCCAAACATGTTCCATGAAATTATGCTCAGTATAATCCTAAAAGAGTATGAATAAGATTTTTTGAAAATTTTAAAGTTTAATTATAAAATATGAAAGAGTTAGCAAATGTTACAAAAAAGATGGATCCATCTTATAAGAACACAATCCTTACAATCTCATAATTAAAACCAAGAATTAGAATAAAATCGTGTGTCAAATACTTTAGAAGTTAGAAATATACAAATCACTCTTAATCCTATAACTTAGACTTTAGAGACAGACCCTAAGGGAGATTCACAGGCGACTAAGACCACTTCCTTTAGATGAGAGCATTGGCTAATCTCTTATAATCCTTACTTGATTCATGACCATAATAACTTTTATGTTTTTAGTTTTTATATTACTATAAGGATCTTTTGGTAGGGATCATCAAGAACTATAAAGGTCAAAGTTGCATATAGTATGGAAACCCTTAGGTAAGTTAGGTAAACTTCAATTCCAAATTTCTCCTCGTAAAAATTTCATGAGCATTCTAATATATGATCTCTATTTAGGTTTTTGATGCACAAATAGTTAAGAACTTACAACTTTTAGATCTACCTTGGGGCAGATAAATTTAGGTGAACTTCTGGAGCTAGATTAAGCTTAGGAATTATTCTCTAATGCTATAACTAATAGGTCTTATAAAAGCCTCAAAAGACCTTTTCTGGTTATGAAATCTTCTTAGATTTCTCCCCATATATATATATATATATATATATATTCTTATATACTAATAGCTAATAATATAGTATAAAGGCCTTAGATAGGCTTAAAATGTTAGGAGGTTAACCATAGTATTGCCTCTGGGATATAATTGATATCAGAATTCCACTGATAGAGTCCTTTGTAGGCTTTCCAGATCAGGCCAATAAAGGAACATTCAAAAAATACATGTTCTTTGATTTCGCTTTCACAGTTGCAGAATATACAGTCATCCTTTAGGTTCAGAACCCCAACCTATTCAATGTTTGAACTAGTTTCTGACTGCTAACCATAAGATGAAGGCAGTACCTAATTTGATTTTTTCATCTATATAGCTTTATGCTAAAGTACATTAGGTACTTTAGAAAGATAAGTTTTCCTTATTACCCTAGAAGAGACTTTCTAAATAACTAAATTATTCCAAAAGTGTGAGATCCCACATCGGTTGGAGAGGGGAATGAAGTATGTCTTATAAGGGTACGGATACCTCTCCCTTTCAAACACGTTTTTCATGGCCTAATGTACCAGATCTCATCAGAACTTCGAGCTTAAATGTGCTTAGGCGAGAGTAGTTCCAGGATGGGTGGCCTCCTGAGAAGGCCTCAGGAATAGCAAAACCGTGAGGGGTTGGTTGGGCCAAGGCCCAAAGCGGACAATATTTGTGAGCGGGTGATCTAGGTTGTTACAAAAAGTAGTAGTCCTTTTAGGCTGTATTAGGAGTATATTTAGGGAATAACTGTTGAATATTCTCTAGAAAGTGAATCAATTAGTTCTCAACTATCAAGGAGGAGACCTTCTTCTTATCAAATAAATTAGAGAAAGCAAAAGTAACCTTCCAAAGTTAGACTAAGGGAACTCTATCTAATTATCATAACATAATGAATCATGTTTCCCATCACCAATTTTGTAAAAAGTACCACTAGCAACTTCATATATGATTTTTAGTAGTTGATTGAGAAAACTAGAATGAGATGGTCTGACTATTAGGGCTTATATGATTTTCCCTTTGAGGAAATAGCTATATAGCCATCTCATTTAAAGGGAATTCCCATATTTGAGCACTCTCTGTAGCCTCTTAACTATAAGAGTTTTATTAGATAATTTGATACGTATAATACCCAATCCTCCCATTTCCTATTGTAATCAAATATTACTCCATTTCACTTTAACATTACCAATGTTTCCTTTAAATTTTACCCATAGAAAATTCCTTCTAAAGATTTGATAAGATTTTTAGATAGAAATAAGTAGGAGCTCCAGTAAATATACAATGACCTAAGCATCGAATTTACCACCTGTAGTTTACCTTAATAGGAAAAATCTTTTGTAGTCTAATTAGCTAACCTTTTCTATACCTTCTCCATCAAAGGCATGCATTTATTGAAATTTAGTCTCCTTGTAGTAATAAAGAGGCCTAAGAAAGTCAAAAGTAGAGATTTTTTAGACATACCAATGAGTTAAATAATAATAAATTTGAGGGAATCAACATTAGAGGAAAGAAACAAGTGACTCTTGTTTAGGTTAATCCCAAGAACAGATATAGAGGTGAATTGGTTCACTATGAACATTATAACATGAATTGAATTAAGATGAGCTTTAAGAATAAAACCAGATCATCTACAAAACATAAATAAGTGAGAAGGAAACTCTTTCACATTTATAGTGAAATTTGAACTCTGCCCTGTTGGAAAGGATGTTCTTTAAAAGGTGAAATAGAACCTCAATTGAAAGATTAAAAAGATATGAGCATAAGGGATCCCCCTATCTTACACCTCTCTAACCTTTGAATAACATAGGGGGAACTCCATTAATGAGAATGCTACAGGAAGCTAAAGATAAATGAGCTTTAATCCATTTGAAAAAGGTACTCAAGAAACCAAAAACCTTCAAAACTTGAAAGAGAAAAAGTCCAGTCAACACATTCAAAAGCTTTGTTAAATTCTACCCTAATGGTGTAATTCATAAGAGTATTTCTTCTAGTATAACCCTTTAGGAGCTCTTGAGTCAATATGATGTTGTTCCCAATACTTCTCTATTTTTTGAAAGCAATTTGATTCTTACTAATAATAGATCCAATGTCATTCTTCTGTTTGTTATCTAGCAGCTTGAAAATGATTTTATAAAAGAAATTGGTATAAGAGATAAGTCTATGATCACTGAAGGTAGAAGGGATGACAGTTTTAGGGATAATGCATAAGAAGGTCTGGCTAAATTCCTTTAAAAGAAAACCTTTGTTTAAAAATTCATATACAACATCTCTGATTAATTAATCTATCAATGGCCATGATTTTTGAAGAAAGAGGCCATTAAGGCCATCAGGGCCTAGGGTTTTCATTCCCTCAATCTAGAAAAAACTTCTGCTATCTCCTTATCATCAACTAGTTTAGTGAGCTTTAAAAAAATTAATTAGAGATTTTATTGGTTATGAATGATTGTAGAAGTTTTATGGAAGAGGTAGATGTTTAAGAAGTTCTAATATAGAGCTTATAGAATTCAACAACTTCCTTAAGAATATCCTTTTGATCAACAACCTCCACATCCACAAAATTAGGAAAAAAAAGTACAATAATTTTGCCGTTAACCTGAAATTGAAGATTAGATAGAATTTTCCAATATGAACCTAGTCTCCTCAAATTATTCAAATTATCTAGCTTGATCTTTATTTTTATAAGAGATAAAAAAAGGCTTAGTCCTCATACAAAATCCTTTAAAGTATTAAGCTTGTTATGGCAATTCAGTCCATAGATATTCAATGATAGTTTATTCTTACCTTTATAACCCTTTTTCCTATTCCTCTAAATTTTTGTCTTAACTACTTTCCAAAAAAGTAGTCTTCCTTGATAGGTTTATTCAACAATTCAACTACATCATATGGTTTTAGGGAGACATCCAACTATATTACATATGGACTATTATCACCTAATAGGACTTTATTTGGTACACTCTTGTTTGTTAAGGACTCTCTAAAGTACTCTTAAATTTTCCACTATTATCTTTATATATGCTAGACTTTATAGAAGCTAGGATTACTTTAATTGGGTTAACATTTGGCAGAATTAAATCATGATTTTCTAGCTCGATGAGTTTTGCATAATAACGTCTTTTGAATAATTTCATTGTTGGGCTCGAAATTGTTCCTTGCATTCTAGGAGAGCTCTTCCAATGGTAAGAAACCATAAGATTGAACTAAACTAAGTTATGTTCTACACCCAGTCTTATAATAGGTATGATATCCAAACAAATATTTTATCAGATCCATATTAATAGAGATTCTAGGATATCAAACCCTCTTCCTTTTTACTGTATTTTCATCTATGCATGAAGGTTTCCTATGCAACTAGCTAGAAAACTAAGACCTTAGCTAGTATAATATTCTAAAGTTATATTATGTATGTTGATCTAGAGGAGAATATTATGGAATTTAAAATTCTCTAATTTAATACCAAGTTTCTAATTTCATAAAATAAAGGAGAATGAGTAATGTTCCAAGGACCATCTTTTACTATCTTGTTTACCTTCTCATAAGATGAAAAATTGAAAAGAATCAGGTTATCTTTCATTAATAATACCTCATTGAGACCTTTTCTTTTCCACTAACTAAATGTTGATTTGTGAATGATAGGCAATGAGGGCCTTCAGTCCATGAAGAAACCCACTAAGGTGGTTTGTCAACTACAGGCTCCATCTTGTAAAATCTCCAAGTTCAAGATTGTAGCTTAGGGAGGTAGTATTAGAGAGTGAGCTTAGGTTGATCTCTAATAACCTATTTCCAACTTCTATTTTAAGAGGAGCTAATATCTTTAATAGCCAGGAGATCTGTAGAAGTGAAGCTTTTAGTTTAGGTAGGGAAGGATTTTAGGAGGGTAAAGAGGGAAATCATATGAAGGTGTAGATTGCATTGCTAGAAATATAACAGAAGGGGATAGATAAATTTTGGCTATATGAAAAATAGATTTAACAAATACTTAAAGGAGAAAAGTGAGAAGGAAAGTGGCTAAAAAGTACTAGAATTCCCTTCAATAGATAGGGGAAGGCCAAGAAATGAATTTAAAATTAGAGAGATGGAGAAGATTGATGAAGGAAACTATTATTGGAAGAAATTAGGCATAATATTTGGAACTAAGAAATTTTAAAAAAAGGAAGGATGAATGTAAAGATATTATAAGTGATTATGAATATGTTGGAAATGTGGGTGAAGGTAAAGGAGAAAGTTTGTAGAGAGAAGAAGGAGCATTCTATTGAAAAACTTGGTCTAGTTGGGTACCTTTTAAAGATGCATATTATTTAGTTTCAGTAGGATTCACCGAGTGTAAGTAAGATTATGTGCTATGTCCTTGCATATAAGTTATTCTTATTGTTTCCTTGAAAGTGTTTAAGTTATAGGACCAGATTGTGAATTATACATAAAAGCATGAGGCTTTCTTTTAGAATTGAGCCCTAGCTTATATGGTATGTATATATACTTAGATGTGGATTCTTTATGCTTATTTTTCACCTTAAACAATGATTCTTTCACCATGCAAATGCTTTCCCTTTAACAACTGTAGTTTTGGTATTAGGTATACTTTCATAATAATACCATTATTTTTATTGGAATTTTTTTAACATTTTCTAGTTTTTCACTCCCTTTAGTAAATTTGGATATGAATCCTCAGAACATTGAGCTACTTTTTTAGTGTCCCATTTTTATGTTTTTAATGCATCTAATCTAGGATTATCAGTAAAGATCACATTTTTAGATGCATTAATGCTACATAATTCACTTTTCATCTTTTCATTCTCATTAATGCATCCATATAATCGTTTCTGAACTTCAAGTTTGGAAAATAAGTTCTTCCTTTTTTTACTCATGATTTCTAAACTTTTGACTAGTTCATCATATGTCAATTTACTATCAATATCATAGGAATTAGAGTTGGATGATATCTTATCATCTTCGTTGCTTATAAAGTATATATGAGATATATCTTTTTTTTAATGCTCACTTTGATAATCATTTGTGTCATTCTAAGTGTTGGATTTAAGTTCCTTGTTTTTCTTTTGTACCTATTCTCCTTGTCATTTTCTCATATTTGTCATTTTCTTTAAGGAGGGGGCATTGTTACTTCATATGTTTAGGTTTCCTGTAACAAAAACAAATGGTGTTATTTGATTTGTATTTTGAATCTATATTACTATCCTTGAATTTCTTTCTTTTGATTGGTTATTCTTTATCAAGAATTTCTTTTAATCTTTGAGTGATTAGAGCAATGCCTTCCTCATTGCTTTTGCTAGTTGATGTCTTTTTCTTTTCACTTGATTATACTTTAAGGCTTTAAATGCTAAGTCTTTTTTTTTTCTTTCAAACTATTTCTTTTTCTTATGTCTCTTAAAGCCTCATTTCATTTGTGAAGAGAGATCTAATAAATTCCTCCAATGGTATTGATGTTAGGTACTTAATTTTTTTGTATAGTCATCACTTACCATTCATACATAGAGACTATTGAATTCATTTTTTCCTAATGTATAAAATAAGATATGTATGGCCCTACTATTCAAGGAAATTAATCTATTATTTTTAGGTTTCCATTCTTCGTTTAATTTGTTATCAATGACTTGTATAGGTATGAAGAGGCCATTTGAAGTTATTTTCCATACGTCTAATCTTCCAATTATTAAGCAAAATGTTATCCTTGTTTCCCAATAAAGATATCCATTTCCATTAAAGAAGGGGGCTTTATTAATACTTTTTCATTCTTAGTTGAATAATGATGATGCTCCTAAATATGCCATTATAGATATTTTCTATATGAGTTTATTTGAAATAATAGCTTCATAGACCTTTTTGGGTACTACTTGTTAGTTCCTAATAGCACCTAAGAAAGGGGTGAATTAGGTGTTAATAAACTTTAAACAAAATATTACTTAATTAATGTGTCAATGGAAACAATTTATGAAACATAAAAAATATAAATATAAAATAATGATTTTCAATAACATGTAATTAATAATGAGAAATGGGTAAGGGAAGAGAAATGGATATTGATTTATAGTAGTTCGGTAAAAAACCCTTCCCTATGTTTATTCCTAGGGCTCTTCGTAGAATTATACTATAACTCCTTTTTTAAGATGAAGAATAACCTTATACAATTTTTCTTAGCAAAGAAGAACCCTTTTACAATCTTCCTCTAAGGTTAAGAGGAACCTTAATGCCACTTAGAATGCCCTCAAGTACAATGCACAAAATCCTAACTAAAACCTTGCAACTCAAAATATCTCCCTTTATTAGTTTGAAAACTCTAAAGAGGTTCACTTATACAAATATGAGATAATGATACTTAATGCTTGGTAAACATGTATTTATAGGATTTTGGGACCCTACTATTCATTAGAATAAAAAAACTAGCTATTAGAATAGCTAGTTTTAGCATACTTGAAAACCACTGGGTCATATTAATCGACTAATTTGCATTTAATGCATATAATCAACTAGTTGTTGCACATTGGTTAATCGCTAGGATATCTTGGTTGACCAATATGTCCCTTGAAGGAACATTGATAGACCACACCACTATATTGGTCAACTAATATGTCAATAAATACTATAGTTACATGTTTAACCTATATTGGTCGAGTACTAACCTATATTAGTAAACCAATTCCCCTAAAAAGATATGATTTTAACAATTTCCAATGTTTAAACTTAATTTATTTAATTTAGTTATACTTAAACATAACCACCAAAATGTCTCCTAATAAGTGTTTAAAAGATTAATAAGCTTTTCTTTTAAAACAAAGGCTATATTATCTCTAGAAGAATTAAAGTAAGATCATAAAAGTGAATAAATAAAATTACAAAATATTGGATGACCTTGGTATACTTTGATCTTCTTTTGTTCTTAACTTGATCTTCACTTCAAGAATTGCAAACTTAAACTTTTATTTATAATCTTCATATGATATGTTTTTGAGGTAGGCATAACATGTCTTCTTCTTATATAGCTTCTTATTAAGATAATAAATTAATTAGTAATATTTATGTTTTGTTATCATCAAAACTTCATTTTTTTCTTTATCATATCACAAAAAAGATATGGAAAAAAGCAACCACACATAAAAAAAAAACAATATACAAAATGGTTCAATTTTATGATAATGATATATTATTATACACGGCTATATCTTCTTGAGTTGTGCATGGATATATCTTGTTCTTATATAGCTCCTCATTAAGATTATAAAAAACTCATTGTTATTTATTATCAAAATATCAACTGAAGCCTATTTTAGTGAAACATTTGTAACTTTAAATTTCTAACAATATGGTACCACATAGATATCTAAATATATGTTTAATGGCTAAAAGATGAGACTCTTTTAAATTGTATAAAAATTTAGTTTATAAAAAATACTAAACATAGTGTCAGGCCTACTTGTAATAAAATAAAGTAAACTATAAATCATAACTTGTTATAGTTTTACATTGACCAAATTTCTTCCTTCATCCTTGTTTAAATTAGTTATGATACTTATAGGTGTCTTTAATGCCGTATCATAATCCATCCTAAAATGTTTAATTAGTTCCTTAGTGTATTTATCTTAATTTATGAGATACCCCACTTTATTTGTATAATATGAAGTCTAAGAAAGAATTTGAGCTCTCCCATCCCATTTTTTAGATTTCCTACTCATACATAAAAAATTCCTTATGGATAATTTTATTAGTTACACAAAATATAATGTCATCAACATAAATTTGAGCAATTAAAATGTATTGCTTATCTTTTTAATAAAGAGAGTTATATCAACTATGCCCTCTGTGAAATCATTTTTTAATGTACTTAATCTGTAAATCAAACTCTAAGAGCTTATTTCAAACTATATAATACTTTATAGAGTTTATATTATGGTTAGGTTCATCATTATTTTCAAAACTTGTTGGTTTATTAATAAAAACTTTGTCTTGAATAAATTCGTCTAAAATTTCTCTTTTCACATCCACTTGGAACAATTTGAAATTCATGGATGATGCAAATGCAAGTAATAGTATAATTGACTCTAATCTAGCAACTGGTGCAAAACGTTCCTCAAAATATATGCCATTCTCTTGATTGTATCCTTTAGCCACATATCTAGATTTGTTTCTCACCATTGTAATTAATTCATCTTTTTTTTCTAAACACCTACTTGGTACCTAAAACTTTATGGCCTCTTATATATACTAAAGTCTACACTTTACTTCTCTCAATTTAGTTTCTAACTCTCCATTCAAAGTAAGAACCTCACTTTCATCACTAAGAGCTTCTTTTATAGTCTTAGATCAATTTAAGAAATAAAAGTAAGATATGATATATTTTTTAAAAGTTCTATGGTAATCACCCCTTGTTTAAAATTGCTATAATTTGATTTGAAGGATGATTCTTCTTTAATTTCCAATCCACTAAAAGCTGTTCATCCTTTTTATCTCCTTTAGTTGGCCCAATATTTTTTTTCTCATTGGATAAGTTAATGATCATTCTTATTCTCTTTAGAAGATAATTTTTCCATATCCTTAATTAGTTATACATCATCATCTTCAAGGATTTTTTAAAAGGAAAAAGGATCATATTCATTAAAAATAACATACCTAAACTCTTTGATAATAATAGTGTTCCTATTAAGCAGTTTAGATGCTTTGTCAGTTAAAAAATACTTGAGAAAAGTTCCTTTATATTCTTTTGAATCAAATTTGACCAGGTTATCCTTTTTTTCCAAAATATAAAAATTACAATCATATAATTTGAAGTAATCGTTGGCTTCTTCCAAAGTTAAAGCTCACATAGTGTTTTATCTGTAGGGGGTTTTATATAGACTCTACTAGATATGTGACAAGTAATTGTTATAAATTTTGCTAAAAAATACTTTGGGAGCTGATATTCATTTATCATTGTTCTAACCATATCTTATAATGACATTTTTTCAGCACCTCCATTTTGTTAAGGAGTTTTAGGAGTAGGTAAGTTATGAAATATTCCACTTTTTTTAGAAAAAGTCTCAAACTTCTCGTTTTTAAATTCCTTAGAATGATCACTCCTTGTTGATATAATAAATAACTCCTTTTCATTCTCAAATATATTAATAATCTTAACAAAAGCATGAAAGCATTCATCTTTGCTAGCTAGAAATAGTACCTATGTATACTAAAGTCATCTATTATGATAAATCAATAATATTTTCTACCTAGACTAGAAAATTTATTATAACTAGATAAATTCATATGAAGTAATTGTAAAATGATAGTAGAACTTGCGATTTTTTTCTCTTTAATAACCTCTCAATTTGTTTTCCTATTTGGAAAGCATTATAAACCTTGTTTTCCTTAAACTTGACTTCCGTTGACAAGATATTTAGGGTTGATGCTAGAGATGAGATCTATGCTTGCATGTCCAAGTCTTCTATTACAAATCTATAAATCTTTACTTATAAACATTAAGCACTTTCATATTTTAGTTAGAAAGGTCATCAAGATCAATCGTATAAATGTTATCTTCTCTCTTACCTTAAAAATCATATTATTATCAACTAAACTATAAATAATATATGATATTTCTTCAAAATATACTTAATAGTATTTTTCATATAGTTGGCTTTGACTTAGCAAATTATGCTTTAGTCCTTATAGTAAAAGCATATGGTAAATTGTAATATGATCTTCCTTACTAATGTTGCCAATGTCAATTATCTTATCCTTGGCATTGTCTATAAATGTGACACATCATTAATCTTTTTTATCTAAAAGTTACAAATTTAGATACACCTTGAATATCAACTATCTACATACCATTTGTACTTTTTTATATACTTAAAAAAGCAAGGCAACCAATATTTATTAAGTACCCAAAAAAGCTAAGATCATTGATTGGTAATATGTTTTGTTCTTTTCAACCCATTTTCTTAAGGTTTTATTTATCACTCTTTTTTTAAAGAAATAAAAATTATTAATATGCCCAAATTTTCCACAAAAAATACCATATTATATAAATAGTATGTGTTAGCGTCATGATCGTGAGACCTATGAGTTTCATTAATAAATGCATTTCTAAATGTTATTTGGATATTATAGGGACTGAGTGCTTTCTTGGGGTAGTAATAATGAGACATGTTCCTTTGATTGTGTTGATACTTTTAAGGGATGTAAACATATATTAGGCATTATTCTTGGGATGAAACCTATTATAAGTGGAAGATTAAAGCTTGCTTTTGTGATGATTGAATTTAAGTCTAGATTAGGGAACTATTCATAAATTTGAAGGACTTCTTTTTAGTCTAGAATTTGTAATGAATGTCTAGATAAAGTTGCACCATGCTTAGTTATTATCTTAGGCTCTTTATATGTTTTTCCTTGACAAATATAGTCTTGGTGTTGGATGCACTCTCAAAAGTAACCCAATATTATGCCTATTTTTAAAATTTTTTTGAACTTTGAACATACTTTCTTATTTTTCATTTGATTAGTGAATTTAGACAAAAACCCCCTGAAAATTTTGACCTTTTTGAATGTCTCATTATTAATTTTTAGCGCTTTTCAGTTTTCATTATCTATAATAGTCACACTCCTGGATGTTTTGACATTATATAGTTTTCTTTTTACCTTTTTATTTTCATACATACTTCATTTAAAAGTTTTTAAGTTTCTTGAACTATGGAAGAATGGATTCATCCTTTTCATGCACATAAATTTTCAAACCTCAACTAGTTCATTTTAAGTTAATTTAAAATTATTATCACATCTGGAGCTTGAAAGTACCACATTATTATTAATTTCCATAAAGTATATATAGGATCTTTATCCTTCAAATGTTCACTTTTGGAGTCACTTGTGTCATCTTAAGTTGATAATTTAAGAGCCTACTTCTTATTGTTTAGAAGCTTTTAAGTTTCTTGAAGTATGGAAGATATATTCTTCCTTTTCATGCTCATAATTTTTTAGACTTTCAACTGGTTCATTTTAAGTTAATTCAACATTATTATCAAAATTAGAGTTTGAAAGTATCAGATTATTATTAATTTCCATAAAGTGTATATGGGTTGTTTCTCCTTTGAATGTTCACTTTCAGAGTCACTTGTGTCATCTTAAGTTGATGCTTTAAGAGCCTTCTTCTTATTATTGTTCCTTATCTACTTCTTGTCATTTCTTTTATCGTTTTTGAGAAGAGAACATTAGAACTTCATGTGGATACTTTTTCAACATTCAAAACAAATAATGTAGGAAGATTTGTAGTTTGAATCAGTCTTACCTTCTTTTAATTCTTCTCTTTCAGAGAAGTTCTTTTTCTTTAAAAATTTATTGAAATTCTTAGTGATAAGAGCAATGTTTTCGACTTCACTTCCACTTGAGTAGGTCTCATCTTCCTCACTTGATTACTTCCTTAAGGCTTTAAATGATAGGTTCTTTTTCCTTGGAGTTATCTCTTCTTAGGTTTCTTTAACTCTCAGATCGTAGGTGAGGAAAAATCTAATTATCTTTCCTATTGTTACCATCATTAGGTTCTTGGATTTTTGCATGGCTATCAACTTGGCTTCTTATATTTTATGAAGTGACCTAAGCAACTTTCTCAACATCTTAATTAGTATATAACTTTTTAAGATATTTAAGAGTCTTAATAATATCGTGTATACATGATAGATATACTCTGATCATCCTTCATTTGGAATAATTCATATTTATAGGTTAATATGCTTACTTTACTTCTTTAACTTAATTAGTAGTCTCATGTAAGAATTCCAGTGTATGTTAAAATTTATAAGCATTTTCACGTATGGATACCTTATCGAATTCATTCCTACCTAGTGCACAAAATAGTATATAAATGACTTTGATATCCAAATATATAAGTCTTTAATCTTAAGCATCTCATTCTTCCTTTAGTTTAAGAACCATTTTTATCATCTACGATTTTCATAGAAGTGAATATACCATTACCTACAATTTTTTCCAATAAGATAGACATTACCATTAAAGAGAGGAACTCTACTAATATTTGTTCCATTTGGTTAGATCACGATGCACCTAAGAGAAAATATCATATGCCCAATATGATCTTTACTCTAAAATTTTGTTTGAAATATCATCAAGGAGACTCACTCTAATACTACTTATTGATTCCTAATGGGACCTAAGCGGTGAATTAGGTGTTGGTGAATTTAGTAACTATTTTCTATTTAATGGATACAATTTAAAAAATATCATTATATGATGATACAAAGAGACAATTTAATATAATTCAATCAGACAATGAAAAAGTAATTTAGAGAATGTAAGGAAGAAGAAATGCAACCTTATTTTATATTGGTTTAATAGATATGTGAGATCCCACATCAGTTGTAGAGGAGAACGAAGTATACCTTATAAAGGATATGGATACCTCTCCCCCTAAAGATGCATTTTTCTGAGGGTTAGCCCTCACAGTTTTGCTCTTCTCACCCTTGGGAAGATACGTCTTGCCAATGGTGGGAAGAGCAAAACTGTGAGGACATTGGCTCGAGGGGCAATCCAAAACGGTCAATGTCTATATGAGGGTAGACTGGGCTATTACAAATGGTATCAAATTCGGTACCCAAACCGTTGTGTCAACTAGGTTGGCCCTAAAGAAGGCTGGGCCCTAAGGGGGTGGAGAGTGTGAGATCCCACATCAGTTGGAGAGGAGAACGAAGTATGCCTTATGAGGATATGGATACCTCTCCCACTCAGACACGTTTTCCCAAGGGTAGGAAGAGTAAAACTGTGAGGGGTTTAGCAGGCAACCACCCACCCATAGATATTATTCTGTTTGGGTTGCCCTTTGGGCTAAACCCCTTATAGTTTTATTCTTCCCACACTTAGGAAGATGCATCTTAGGGGGAGAGGCATCCATACCCTTACAATGCGTACTTCGTTCTCCTCTTCCACCGATGTGGGATCTCACACTCTCCACCCCTTAGGGCCCAGCCCTTTTTAAGGCCTAACCTAGCTGGCACAACGGTTCGGGTACTAGCTCTGATAATAGCCCAGACTACTTGCCCACAGATATTGTCCACTTTGGGTTACCCTTGGGGCCAAACCCTTCACGATTTTGCTCTTCCCACCCTTGAGAAGACGCTTCTATGGGGGAGAGGTATTTTCTTTATGTTCAAAATTTTAATTCCTCTTAACAATTGAAAAAATTATGTAATGAGTTAAAATGATGATATACTTATATACGATGAGCCTTTAAGTATCAAGGAAACTAAGTAAGAAGTAAAATAATTATTAAATTTTTATTTACAACCTTATTGTGCCTTAATCTTCCTTGGTCTTGGTTTTATTACTTGAATGAATTCAGTTCCATCTTTTTCTTTATTTTCTTCATAAGATTATTCTTGATTTGTGCATGAATAAAATAGATTTCACATTGCTTTCATAAAAAAAGTCATTAGTAGTACTCATATTTTGTTATCATCAAAATGAAAATTGGAATCTCTCTTGGTTTAATGATACTATCATGATAAATATATGCATATGTAAAATGTCTGTGAGTTAAAAGAAAAGCATGCAAATTTCACTACCAATGAGAAAGAAAAGACTGAACATGAAAACTTATTTGTTACATGTTCTACTATAAATTCATATGTTTCAAATGTTTAATGTATGGATAATGGGCAACAATATGAAAACAAATTTAGAAGCATTGTTTAACTTAGACAAGCTTATTAGAATAAAGTGAAGATAGGAGATAACACAATATATATAACACAAGGAGGAGTTATAAAAGTGAAATTTCGTAGTTCAAAATTCACTAGAGATGTCATATATATACCTGATCTAGATCAGAGATGTCATATATGTACATGATCTAGATTCTAACTTATTGAGTGTAGGATAATTTCTACAAGAAGGGTACTCGCTTATTTTTTAGGATTTATCATGTAATTTCTTTTTAGATAAACCAAAGCAATACATGATGTTTAAAGTTCTAGTGGCTAAGAAACATGTTTCCTATTTCCTTAAATGATGAGAATCAAGTGTTGGAAGCCTCTATGGAAAATGACATTTGGTTCTAACTTCAAAGCAGGATGATATAGGTTTATTTCATCAAACACAAATTAGAAGGACTATCCATTTTCAAGAAATTCAAACTTCTTATTAAAAATAAAATTAAGTTTCAATTAAATATTTTGCTAATAGATCATATAGATGAATTCTTATCCCACGAATTTTAAATTTTTTACAAAAATTACAGCATTTAAAGACATTTGACAACATATTATGCACTTTAAAAAATAAGGTTATAAAGAAGAAGAGTAAAAGTCATGTAGAAATGAAAAAAAAATGCTAAAAGCATAAACTCTTCCTAAATACCTATAGGCTAAAGTGTTATATACAATAGTCTACATTTTGAATCAGAGCCCTATATCAATATTGCACCACTAAACTTTATTGATGCTTGATATAATCGAAGCTAAAGGACTATATAAAATGTTTTTCATATGGAATGAATGATTATGGAATAACATTAAAAAAAAAATTAACATCTTTTGAAAATCCATGTAGACCTTTAAGTTCTACCATATTACTTACAAGTTCCTTTAGTCTAGCACACTGCATCATCAAACAGATCCTTTACACCTCTATACAGGTAAGGATCTATCAAAGGACATACAGATATTAAGCAACCCAAATTCAAGAGCTAAATTGCTTCAAAGATGTAGTAAGTTCAAAAGAATAGTGTGATGCCTATAGAAGTCGAAGCATTGGTAAGAAATCAAACATAAGAGCTTATACATTTATGAAATGGCAAGAGAGGTATAAAACAAAAAAGAATAAGTACGCCAAACTTTTATCAAACAAGTTATAAATACTAACAAGTACTTGAAAATTTGAGCATATATATTTATTCGAAGCAATTTCTTAAATACATAACAAAATAAAAAGTTTTCTACAACTTCAATAATCCATAATCCTATTAAATCAATAATTGCTAGAATATTTAATAGCTAACATAAACTAACAAAACTAAAAGTGAGGATAACAATTGTTGACTAAATGAAAATAAAGAAAGAACTTACTAAAGGGAAAAAGAGGTATAAAAGGAAAAATGAACGAATACATTACACTTTTATATATGAAAATTTAAGCACACCTATTTATTGGAAACAACCATTTAAATACATAATAAAAACAATAAATTTTCTACAACTTCAATAATCTATAATCCTACTAAAACAATTGTTGCTAAAATATTAGAAATCTAATACAAGCTAACATAACTAAAAATTAAGACAACATTTTTTAATTAAATAAAAATAGAGAAAGCATTTATAATTTTTGCATTATCATAAGCATATGCATATACACAAAGGAGGTGTAACACACATCTTAAATATGCTGTATCTTTTCAAAATATAAAATCATTCAGATAGCTAAATAAACTTAAAATTTATCTAAAATTACAAGAAAAATCAACCATAAAATGAGAACTTACTTCTACTGTATTTATTATAGCTAACCCATACGGAGTGATGTTTCAAAAAAAAGATAATACTCATGTAATTTGTTTTAGATGGTTTTTAATTGGAAATTAATAAAAACATGTCCTTGCATGGAAAGATACTTAATGCTTAACAATGGAGGCTAAGTGTGAGACCTTCTTTCCAGTGTTCGGTAAACACCAATATTGTGCAACTTTGGCAACATGATGGTGGCATCTTTTGGCAAGTTGTAAAGTTCCTTTGGTAAAATGTAGTCATAAAATTGAAGCTGAAATTATTTATAGGTGTCGAAAAATGAAGATACATGATATACCATTTTTATGTGTTTTTGCTTAATATTTATTATTTTTGGTATATATTTGTTACTTAATTTATTTCAAATGTGTATACCGATAATAATTCCTGTCATGGAATTAAAGGAGAAGAATTTGAATGAAAGTATGTCATAAAATGAAGATTTGATGTACAAAAGGGATGCATGACCTTGCATTTACCCGTGCACTTTCTCAAGGCTATGGACTTTCACGATATTAAGAGATTTTGGTTATACACGATCTGCTACACAACCGTGCAAGAGACCATGCATTAACCAAAACCCTAGATTTCCATATAAAAGATGAAATTCAGAGGCAATTGGGAGAGGGAGATGACATAAAGCATTCTAAAATTTCCAGAGACTATTCCAAGTGTGATTGTGAGCCAAATGAGTGGGAAATGCGAAGATTTTGTTGACAGATTTATCAGAATACAAGATCGAACCCTCATCACTAGAATACTCAATAGAAGACAATCAAAGAGATTTAAAATTAAGGTTATTTTGTTTTCGATTTATTTTTCTATTTATGTACATTTGATTTTGTGCTTGCTGATGTATAACTAAATTTTCTATTAGTATTTAGGCTAGATGAACCCTACTTGATACCTACACATGTGTTAATTATTTTTTGAATGCAATTGATTGTTTGATTTATTGAGATCCAATTACTTGTTTTATTTACGTTCTACTAATCAAAATATTATATCATAATTTGATTTCAGACATAGCGATTGAGAAATCCTAGGTTTGAATAGATCCACGGTAATTGGAAAGAGTTGATTGCAACCTTAGAGATAGTATGACATAAATCTTCCATATTAGAGTCAAACCTAATAGAGGGATTCATAAAATGGTAACGCAATCCTATAAAATTTATCCTCAGTAATTTGGACAGAAACCTTAGGATTAGTTATTAGTAGACTTAAGGTCAGATACTAGCATCCCATAGGAGTCTACATATCAATAAATCGTTAAAACAATTGCATAACAAAAGATCAATCTGTTAAGTTTTAAGGGGATTTGAATGTAAATACCAATCGGTTGATATTGTTAATTAATTTAGTGTTTCATAATTCTCTGCTTTCATCATGCTATTTATTTATTTATTTTATTTGCTTAATTTAGTTTCTTTAATTAAAATAACAATAAATTATTAGACTACATAATAGAACAACATTAATTACTAGTACTCATTTCCCTTATAGGATTGACTGACCCGTACTTGCCAATACTAGCTATAGTTACATCGTGCACTTACAATATAACGATATTGACACTCACAAAATAAGTCAATCAATACGCTAGTAGACATCTTATATTTTGATTGACTCTATGGAAATATGTTTGTGTTACAACATTATATGGTGCTCCAATATTGCATGATGGGTTGTATGGACTACTTGTCGTGATTGAATGGATGTTACATGAAGCTAGACACTATTCACATGTTAATTAGTTTAATTATTTGCACATCATGTATCTAGACATTACTCACTTGGTTTGGACATACATGGAATCTTGTTAGATGTGAGCCTTGCATGGCTTGAATGAAGATGGATGTAATTGCATGGTGTGTGCATGGTTTACATATAGATGGATTATTTTATTTAGTTATTGGACAATTTTATGTAAACTTTTCAATGTCTTTGTAACTGTTGTAAATTGTCTAAACCACTTTATTTCCTTATCTTGTAAAATGTTAACGTCTAATGGGTATATAAGGTGTACATCCTCCAGATATGTAGGTGGTGTGTTACATACTTCAATATTCTGTCAATAAATCCTTGTTCATTTAATTAATTATCGACACCATTTGTTCCATAATTTCCAAGTGTTTCACCAAAATTTCACTTGGAATACCTGCAATGTTGTCTTAATTTTTTTCTTTATGGAAGGATTTTGTTGAGTGAAATGTGGGACCTTGGTTACATTATAGGGCTAGAATTACTAAGTTTGCTAGCCTCAAAATTCACCCCATAACATGTTGGTTTTAGAGCTGCGTTTAGACAATTGTTAGGGTATTTTCCATACTGGGTATATTGCTTTTGTGATAATGGTGGGAAATCAAAACCTTGAAGTCACTAGGGAAAGGCTTGATAGGTTGGAGCCTAGAATGCGGGCTATTCCATAGGATGTAACATAGAATTGTTTGCACATTTGGATCACTTGGAGGAGACGATTCAAACACTCAATTACTAAATGGATATAATATTGCAGAAGAAAATAGAAGGACAGGTGTCTTAGAGGATGCTTTGGCTCTTATCAGGAACTATGGTGCCATAGATGGTGGTGGCACTTAGATGAAGATGAAATTCCTAGATCCTAAACATTTTGATGGTGTGAGGGATGAAAAAATTTTGGAAATTTTTATTTGGGAGTAATATTTTGAGGCTATCAGGGCGTCAAAACGTGGTAAAGTTCGATTGGCAAGCATATATTTGGTTAGGGATGCAAAATTATGGCGGCATGTGTGAATTAATGATGATCTGAATGTTGGACATCTTAGAATGGATACATGGGAAGCATTCATACACGAGTTGAAGGAGTAATTTCTCCCTTGCAACTCTTCATGGGTGGCACAGGAGAATTTATGGAAGTTGAAACAGGAGGTTTTAATTCAAAATTATGTGAAAACTTTCAATTTTTTGGTGTAGGACATTAGGAACATGGCTAAACTCTTTAATTTTCTTTTAGGCTTTCGATCTTGTGCACAAATTGAACTAATGAGGCAAGGTGTTCAAATCCTCCCAATTGCCATTGCTATTACCGATAGGTTGGTGGATTTATGACTGAATATAGACAAGGAAATAAGTTTCCGATGGTAATGGGAATGGTAAAGCTATTCATGAAAATTTCATGGGGAAAAATGAGAAAGCTAAAAACGTGCAAACCATTCACAATTTTGTTCAATGAAATGTTACTTGTTTTATATGTAGTGGATTGCATCATGAAAAGGAATGTCTTAGGAAGACAAAGTTGAATGCATTGCTGGCCAAAGAGGAGAAGGCACCTAGAAGTGGGACTTCTAGGACCTTTGACGAATAAATATAATGGTTGTACATCAAAGGGAGTTGAGAAGTGCTCGTATAGGTGATAAGGGGTTGCAAAAAGACTTGTAGTCCCATCTTTGATTATTCCAATAGTAGTAATAAGTTTTGTTGTTCATTGAAGTTTATAAGTTGGTAGCAAAGGCTGCTACTACAAAATTTTGACAAAATGGCATTCATAGGGTGTTTTCTTAATCTAATCATAATCTAATTCTCCCTTATAAAGAAGTTTATGTAAGACAAATTCAGATTCCTACATGATAGGGATAGAAAGAAGTTCCTTAGTTAAACTTTAACTCTTTAAGTGATCAGTCTTATCTACTGCAGCAATATCTTCACTTCATCCAAAATTTGTGATTATCATCAATAATGCCCCAATTTGATGTAATCTCCACTTTTCATCTCCTAAAACAAAAAACGTTAATTTTACTATTTAAGCACTAAAATAAATCCAAAACAAAGGAGATAATATCAATTAATATATTAAGATAACATCTTATCAATTTATTAAAAATCATTTAAATTTGGTATATTTTTAAGTTAATGGGTCCTATAAAGTCATGTGACATTTGCGTGGCACTGTGAGCCCATAATTTTATTTAAAAATAATATATTTCTATCACGTTATTGATGATGTGGAAAAAAAATGATGAAATCATGCCTTTATCTACTTTTATATAAAAGTTTCAAATTGAACTTTTAAAAAATGATTGGGGTTCACTTATAACAATTTAAAAATGATTAGGGTTCACTTTGAACCTTCTAAAATGTCAAAATATAATTTTTATTTAGATATAAGTGTTAAATCCACTTTTTGTATTTAGGTATAATGATACATCATTGGGATATTTAAAAAGATAGGCTCATATATAGACTCATATCTTTAAACTCTTTAAGGATTGAAGATCAACATACTAGAGGCACTATAACAAATATCACTTTTAATTACTTTTTTTTGCTAAGATTTAAAATTCATAGCTAAAAGTGATTCTTTAGCTACCAGATTTAAAAATCTTAGCTAAAAGTAACTTTTTGGCTATGAAATTTGAAAATTATAGCCTATTGAAACAGTACCTTAAAATTTTTTATCTTCGCGAGTTTTTAAAAACTATTAACTATGTTTGTTTAACTACACTTCTATTTTCATAGCTATCAACTTTTATCAATGAATTTCATCTTGAGCAATTTTTTGTAGTAAAAACTTAAATCTATTCTAGTTGTGAACTATGGATTCTAACGTTAGTAGCGAAAAAGTTTTACAAAATATTTTCATAGAAAAAAGTTAAATCTATCAGCTACATTTTTAGATATTCGTAGTGGAAATTATTAGCTACAAACTAGCTAAAACTTTGAATTTTATCTACAAAAATATTTTTATAGCTAAAAGTAGAAGCTCCAACTATTAGCTACATTTTGTAGTTTTCATAGGTCAAAAATTTTGGCTACTAATATATTTTCATAGCCAAAAGAACATGTCATTTTTTTCTACTTAAATGACATCAATTTCTAAGATTCATAAAATAAAAGATATATCTCTCCTTTCTTTATGTTCTTTTATTTTCTGCTCTTACTACTATAAATGTTCCCCCTTTTGCTATTATTGCTATTTGTTGCGGTATGCATGGTTACTTGCTATTATGTGCAAGTTCTTTATCTTCTATCTTTTTCATGTATGTCAACTTTTCCTTTATTTTTATCTTCTTTATTAAATCGAGTTTTGTGAGTAGGGTTAAATGAGCGTCCTTAATCTCTATTTAAGGTTTAGTTGCGTTGTCTTTGCTTGCAATTATTCTTGTTATTGAGGCTTATGTTTAAGCCCTTATAGTTTGCACCATTGAATGTATATTGAAGATAGTAAAGGTCAAATCTTTGACTTCCCTCCCAATTTATATCTCTTCACTTAGGTTTTTCTTTATCAATTTTCTACAATGATCTACTTATTTAAAAGCTTTTGATGTGATAAACAACACTTTACTAATTCTATGAGACATAATTTCTTGAATAGATAAACTACATATATCTTTTATTAAATGTGGCATTGAAAGAAATAGAATCAATCCATACATGCCCATAGTTATAACTTGCAATATAAATGTAGGAATGAAATAAATAAAATCAACCCTTACATTAGTAACTTAAAAGAGAGGGTTTGCAACATTGTTCTAATAATCAATTCGCTTCCATCTTTGTAACAAACCATAGATAGGGTAGTGAATAAAACTTGCAGTATAATTGTCTATTTATTATGATGTACTTTACAAATATGTCGATAAGGCACCTTGCTTCCCTCTTACTTGCTGGTATTTTACCTTTTTATTTATATTGTTATTTGATATGATTATTCTTCTATACATGCTTTTAGTGCTTCCTTATAACCCATTTGCTTCTTTTTTTCTATTATACATTTGACGTCGGCTTCCCTTGGCCCTTATGTTACAAAGTAGGTCTACAATATTGTTTTGTTCCCTTCATATTAGTTTTATATCCATTGTTATTACTATCACCAAAGATGTACACTCAAATGATATTTTCATAAGGATTCATCTTTTATTTCATATATATATGATCGTTTAACCTGATCCACAACTAGATATCAGTTATATCGTACTAAGGAATTCTAGAGCTCATTGTAATGTTCCAATCATATACCACATATTAGAACCTCCTGTTCTATTTAATTATTAATGTTTATAGAGTAACTTGAATTCTAAACCATATTTTCCTTGTATATATAGATTTATGCCAATTTCATCCCAACTTGATGATAGTTTGACTTCTAGACCAAAATATCCTTGCATATATAGATTTACGCCATTTTCAACCTAGCTTGATGATCCCATTAATTTAAATGATCCATGTTTTTGGTGCTCTTTCCTTATTTTCATCACTCTCTAGTGAGCATGTAATGTTTTCAACCAAAAAATTGACAATAACCTAAGATTAGAAGACCTTATTATGAAGAATATAGAAAACTTGCTCAGCTTTATTGCTTATTTAACTAACCTCTCTAACTAGTCCAACTTGTTAAGTGTTTGTCTAAGTGGCATGTCTTATCACAATACTAATGATGTGGGCCTAGAAATAGGGTTTGTAACACCCACATACCCCCTAGGAGGATATGTAGATGCGACATAAAATAGTACTATAACAATCTAAAAAAAGCTAAGGCATTTCCAGAAACTTAAGTAACCTAAATTTCATTCCATAGGTTGGGTTATATTCAGAACATAACATACACGTGGTACTTATCACATACAAGCCTTAAATCTGAATTCAGCCTGTATTAAGGTTATTTCAAACCATAAAAAACAAATTCCAATATGACAAATTGAAAATTTCCAAAATAAAACACAATCTCCTTGGCCACTGTAGTTATCTTTGTCCTAGTCTTTAAACCTTCTTATCAGAACCTACACAGAGGCAAAACCACCATGCTAAGCATAAAGCTTAGTACAAAATAACTAAACAAGATGTAATTTGGCAACTATTTCTATCAATCATCTAACGTTCACATATACAGAATCAAATCACATACCAAGCAATCTTTAATTGTTCATATTAAAGTGCAATCCAAACAATATGTATCTCATAATAGAATATAAAATATCAAAATAAGATATATTTACTTCAGAGCAAAATTATAAGTATCAGACCAGAATACCATAAAATCATAATAGAACTTTAAGTACCAGAATGGAACTTGACTGTATCAAAATAGTATATGATTATATCAAAATAGAACTTAGTTATTTCAGAACGGAGCTTGATTATATCAAAATTAAGCATGTGACAAAATATAAAACAAGTTAGCTTGCTAATCCTTTTTACAGAAGTGGGTAACGGGACCAAAACAGAAGATACCCATGTTTTGTATTTAAAACAGAAGAGACTTAAGTCTCTAAAATAAAAGACATAGAAATGTCTAAAATCAGAAGACACTGAAGTATCTAGTTATAGAAGACACCTTAGTGTCAAGTTATAGAAGACACCCTAGTGTCTGGTTACAGGAGCATCTGCAGACCATCTTAGGCATACGTATTTACCCACAACTAGTACTTGGCAGTTTTAAAACAAAACATTTCAAATTTCATAGTCACATGCAAAAGATGTAGTGCGTAATACATGTCTTTATTCCATTTTTCTCAAATTAAACATAATCTTTCATATCCAAAAACTTAACATACCATATGAACATAAACATTTACAATAATGTAGTAATAAATTCAATATATATTTACACATTACATATAATTACATAAATTTCCAATTCACAAACAACCATATTCAATTCACATCACATAAAAATCCTTTGAAACACATTTGTGTTCATAAGGCCACATTCATCCCTGAACACACCATACATTTCAACATTAGACACATTATTTACTAACCACACATTCCTTAAGTAATTATCTCAATTAATAATCCATAACTAAATTAACTTTTACTCAATTAATCTAACCTCAATTTAAGTTCATTTCACACCTTAAACAAGTCCAATTAAGTCCCAATGTACCAAATAAAATGATCTAAACTTATATAGTTAAGCAAATGCACAAAATCAAGTTTTTCACCTTCCTAACCATTTCCCACGATCGTGGGAATGTGCCTTATAAATCCCAAGATCGTGGGATGAGGTTCACTAAAGTTGACAAACCTTCACTAAAGTCCATCAATTTCACTTCAATTCTACCTTATTCATACTTCAACACCTCTTCAAATTCATGTCCAAACAAATTTGAAAATCATTCATGAAGCATCTCATAATCCATGATCTTTCAAGTATCAATATTCAAAACAAAAGCTATCTAACAAGTACCATGTTCTAGACCTCAATTCAGCATCAATTCAATACATATTCTATTTAATTCAAGCATCAAACTATTCATATTATAGCATGCAATCAAGTTTAACATTCCTTTGCCTTCTTAACTTGAAATTCCTACTCCAAAGAACAAGCCAATCAAACCCTTCATGCAACTAACATAAATCCAAAATCAAGTTGCAATCTTAGCACCAAGAAGACCACATAGAAGATAACATAATCTACTTCCTTGATGCAATATTTAGCTAAGAATTTATAATTGTAATTCACGAATTTGTAGTAAAATTTCAGAGCTGAAGGAGAGGGATAGTTTCGGTGGTGCTTGAGCAAGAATACAAAAAATAACCAGTAGAAACACTTCTGCCTTAGCTGGACTCTTTTGATGCTAGGTGTCACTCCCACCATAAGGCATATGTCTCCTTTACATGTATCATATATGTCTTGCATTTAAGCTACTAATTGTCAAACTTCCATCAAGCCATTTGTCACTTAAAGAATGCTGCCAAATGCCACAATTCAATTAGGCCACTTGTCACTCACCCAATATTGCCAAATGTTAATGCATTAGCTATGACAAATGTCACTAACTTATAGACTTGGTCATTCTAATTTTCCATATACCAACTTGACAATTTTCGTAGTCCAAATGTACATTTTAAAACCTCAATTCTCTAATGATATTAATTAATTCTAAATCACTAATTATGATCCATTAAACCAAAATTCAAACATATACAACTTACAATCATGTTACAATTTTAACACCTATCATAATTACCTTCATGAACATATAACATTTCAACTAGCGTATAATTTGGGACCTTATAATTCTCTCCCCCTTAAAAGAATTTTGTCCTTGAAATGTATACCTGATGAGAACAACTGAGGGTATTTAGTTTTCATAGTCGATTCTGGCTCCCAAGTTTCTTCCTTGAGTCCATGGTGTTGCTAAAGTATTTTTACCAGAGGTATTTGCTTATTTCTGAGTTGTCGGACTTCTCTGGCTAAGATAGATATAGGTCTTTCTTCATAACTATAATCTGGTTGTACTTGAATTTCTTGCATGGGAATCTTATGTGTATCATTAGACCAATATTTTTTCACATGGAAATATGAAGCATATCATGCAACTTGGCCAATTCTTTAAGAATAACTAATTGAGAAGCTAATGGTCCGACTCTCGTAAGCATATCGTAATGATTGATATATCGTGGCCTAAACTTATCTTTCTTCCTAAACTGGTGTATATATTTCCATGGTGACACTTTTAAGAATACCTTATCACATACCTAATACTCAATATCTTTTCTTTTTAAATCTATATAGGACTTCTGCCTATCACTGGAAGCTTTCAATCTTTGTTGGATAACTTAAACTTTCTTTTCAGTATCTTTCATAATATCAGGTCCGATCATCTTATTTTCACTTAATTCTATCCAACACATCGGAGTTCTACACTTCTTACCATATAGAGCTTCATATGTCGCCATGCCAATGCTAGTCTAATAACTGTTATTGTAAGCAAACTCCATCAGAGCAAGATAATTATCCCAACTTCCCGAGAATTCTAGCATATAACCCCAAGCATATCTTCTAGTATCTAGATAACCAGTTCAGATTGTCCATCTATCTGATGATAGAAAGTGGTACTGAACTTGTCTTGAGTACCTAAAGTCTTTTGCAGACTTTTCCATAATCTTAAAGTAAATCGAGGATCACGATCAAAAATAATAGATAGTGGCACCCTATGCAACCTCACTATCTCGTTCGCATATATATTTGTTAGCCTATCCAAAGAATAATCAGGATCAATAGGCAGAAAATTAGCAAATTTAATGAACTTATTCATGATCACCCATACAACATCATGCTTCCTTTGAGTGAGAGGAAGCCTAGTGATAAAATCCATGGTAATGTTATCCCATTTCCATTAAGGAATCGAAATATGATGTAATAAACCAGATAAAACTTGATGCTCAGCTTTAACTTGCTAACATGTGAAACATTTGGATACGTAATCTGCAATATTACGTTTCATACCTGACCACCAGTAATCCTACCTCAGATCTTAATACATCTTATTTCCACCAGGATGCATTGTAAAGACAATATTATGGGCCTCAAACAATAACTTTCTCTTCAATTCATCATTAGCTGGCACACATAATCGATCTTTTTAATATAGATCAACGTCTCCTTTCACAGAAAATTTAGGTTGATTGCCTTCTCGAGTTGCCAAGACAAGTTGTTGTAACTTATCATTAACTTTCTGGACATCACAAATTTCTTATCTCAAGGTAGGCCTGTCTCTCAATAGAGCTATTAAAGCTCTATCAGATGTAAGTTTCCTTTCACTCTACTGCATTGACAATGTTGAAATATTCTTTTGACTCAAAGCATCAGTCACGAAATTAGCCTTACCCGAATGGTAATCCACAATGTAGTCATAATCTTTGAATAGTTCCAACCAACATCGTTTTCTCAGATTAAGTTCCTTCTAGGTAAACAGGTACTTTAAACTTTTATGACCAGTAAAAATCTTACATTTTTCACCATACAAATAGTGCCACTATATTTTCAAAACAAACACTACCGCTACAAGTTCAAAATCATGTGTAAGGTAGTTATGTTCGTGAGGCTTTAGATGCATAGAGGCATACGCAACTACATTTCCATCCTTCATTAAAACACAGCCTAATCCATTTTTATATGCATCACTAAACATAACATATTCCTTACCAGAAATGGGTTGAGCCAACACAGGAGTTTCAGCAAGCATTCTTTTTAGTTGATCAAAGCTAGTTTGAGATTTATCAGACCATTCATACTTTACTCCTTTCTGTAGCAATTTATTTAAAGGGGATGCTGTCAGCAAAAACCCCTTCACAAATCGACGATAGTAACCCACCAAATCCAAAAAACTTCTCACTTTTGTAACACTCCGTGGTGAGTTCCAGTTAACAATTGCTTCAATCTTACTGGGATCAACTCTAATCCCTTGAGAAGAAACAACATGTCCTAGAAAAGATACCTTCTGAAGTCAGAAATCACACTTACTTAGCTTAGCATATAATTGCTTTTCCCATAGGGTTTGTAACACAACCCACAGATGCTTAACATGATCATGCTCATTCTTGGAATAGACCAGGATATCATCTATAAACACCACTACAAACTGATCCAAGTAAGCTATAAACACTATATTCATCAAATCCATAAATGAAGCTAGAGCATTGGTTAACCCAAATGACATTACCAAGAATTCATAATGTCCATAACAGGTCCTATATATCTTTTACCCGAAGTTGATAGTATCCTAATCATAGATCTATCTTTGAAAATACTCCTGCATCTTTCAATTGATCAAATAGATCTTCTATCCTTGGCAAGGAATACTTATTTTTCAATATAACTCTGTTTAGTTGCCTATAATTGATGCACATTTGGAAAGTACTATCCTTCTTCTTAACAAACAAAACCTGTGCTTCCCAGGGTGAGACACTGGGTCGAATGAATCCTTTATCCAGTAGCTCTTGCAAATGCACCATTAACTCCTTCAATTCAGTAGGATCCATCCTGTACAGTGCGCTGGATATAGGAGCAGTGCCAGACATAACTTTATAAGACAACTCTACCTCTCTTTCAGGAGGAAGTCCAGGTAATTCTTCAGGAAACACATCCAAAAATTTGCTCACCACTGGAATATCTTGCAGTTTAACACTCTCTTTCTTAGAATCAATCACAAAAGCTAGATAAGTTTCACATCCCTTCTTAAGGAACTTTTGAGCTTACATAGTAGTTATCACATTAGTCAGAGAACTAGTGTGGATGCCATGCAATACTATTTCAGGTTGATCAGGTTTCCTAAACACAACTATCTTAGCACTACAATCAACCACTATTAATGCTTGGATAACCAATCCATACCCAAAATCAAATCAAATTCATGAAAAGGCAATCTAATCAGATCCGCCACATAATCACATTTTTGGATCTTAACAGAATAGTTCCTATAAACCTGATTAACCAACACACTACTACCTAAAGGACTAGTTACATGAATATCATATTCTAACTAATCTACAGGCATCACTTTATTAAGAATTTCTCCAACTCAAATATAAGAATGAGTGGATCCAAGATCAATCAAAGTATGCATTTTAGAGTTAAAAGAGGGAAACAGTACCCATAATCGCTTCAGGTCCATCCTGATCCTCATAAGCATTCAGAGCATAAGCTCAAGCTAGAGAAGAAGGTATTATAGGTCAATCAACAATCTCTAAAACATTACTCAGATTAGGCTTGAACTGAGTAGATCCTCCAGCACCTCTACTGCGTCCTCTGTTCCTAGCAGGTGCATGAGATACCTCCTTACTAGCTTATGATGTCTGAATCTGTCTCATAAGGCTTACTATTAAATGATTAATGCCACCATATCAAAAACATGCAACTTTAGCCTTCCAACAAGTACCCCGATGGTATTTGGAATAATGAGGGCACTCTAAAATACCAAAACCTTGGCCCATAAAGGAACCCCTACCAAAAGTAGTCGATGAGGCAAAGCTTTGTCTCCTTCCCCTAGCTACTGATCTTTGAGTAAATTCTAATGCATTGAAGGCACCTTAACGACTTTACTTACCTAAGGACTGGCCTCCTCTAGCAAAGCCCCTTCGCTGTACCCTTTCTCTTTTAACCATCTTATGCTTCTCTATTTTAATAACAGCTTGTACCAGCTGATGATAGGTCACTTGCTGCAAAAGAGTAAATGTCGCCAGATACTCTTTGATCGAATCATTTAAAGCATCTTCAAATTGATGACATCGAAACTCCTCAGTAAGTACGGATTTAGGTGCATACTTGTTGAGTCGATTAAACCCTTTGTCGTACTCAGCAATAGATAGGTTTCTCTTCTTTAGGTTCAAGAACTACTTCCATTTCTCCTTTTTGTAGGCTTTTATCATATATTTGGCTTTAAACTATTAGGAAAATAAATCCCAAGTTAGAAGCTCTGGTAACTAAAGATTCCTCAAAACAAACTTCCACCACTCAAATCTTGCTCCCTGAAGAAAAAAGACAACATAATGCACCATCTAATCTGGTGGACAAATAATTTCATCTCACACCCTTTTCACCTTCTTTAACTAGAATTTTGCCCCTTCAGACTCCTCCAGAGATGTTCCAGTAAATTCCTCAGCTCCATACTTCCATAACTGATCAATCGGAGTTGTGGGTGCAGTTATACAATGTAATAATGTCATAATGTCTTGTGACAACTTAATCAAAGCCTCCCCCTGAGCTGGAGGTGGTGGAGGTGGCCTTTTAGCTTCACCTCAATTGACCCCAGAGAGTCCCAATATAGATGGATGAGATCGTGCAGGATTGTTACTCTCCACAATCTCATCAACAGCTTCATGAGATCTTTCCATACTCAAATCTAAAACTAAAATGTGGGATAAACCACAGTAGGCCAATCACAACTCTTATATTCAAGTACAAGAAACATTTAAGCATTGGTTAACCAGAATCGCCTAAACCATGCTCTGATACCAAATGATGTAACACCCATATACCCCCTAAGAGGATATGCAGATGCCGCACAAAATAGTTCCGAAACAATCTAAAACATGCTAAAGCATTTCCAGAAATTTAAGTAAACCTACATTTCATTCCATAGGTTAGGCATATTCAAAACATAACATACACATGGTAATTATCACATACAAGCCTTAAATCGAAATCCAACTTGTATTAAGGTTATTACAAACCATCAAACAAAACACAAATTCCGATATGTCTCATTACAATAAATACAACTCACAAACAAACTGAACATTTCCAAAACAAAACACAATCTCCTTAGCCAACGTGGTTTTCTTTGTCCTAGTCTTTAAACCTTCTTATCAGAACTTACACGGAGGCAAACCACCATGCTAAGCATAAAGCTTAGTATGGAAATAACTAAACAAATATAATTTGGAGACTGTTTCTAACAGTCGTCTATCATTCACATATACAGAATCAAATCACATCTCAAGATCTTTAATTGTTCATATTAAAGTGCAATCTAAACAATATGTATCTCAGAACATAATATAACATATCAAAACATGATATATTTACTTTAGAGCAAAACTTACAAGCATCAGAATAGAATAACATCGTAGCGCCCCCTTACCGCAGGGTACACACCGGGACACCCACAGGTCATTCCGGTACATATCCTACGATAAGGGTGAG
>JANSVA010097574.1:0-10736 GCA_025504915.1 Erythroxylum reticulatum
TAACATCATAGAGTTCATTTAAACCATCAATTTCAAAAGATATTCAAAAATTCACAAACTTTCACCTAAAGGGGACACTTTTGGTTTTGACTTAAAGAAACCCTCTCCATGACATATTTAATTCATCTAAACCATGTTTCATGTATAATCAATCATGGAGAACAACATATCTTAACACCAAACTCAAAATCCTAATGTAGAGAGAGATGAGACAAAATTTACCCTAACTTTCCTTTAGTGATATCTTCAAATCCCTTAAGAATTTCTCAAATATAATGATAGATTTGAGTTCCTTGACCCCAAAATTAGCTTAGAACACCTTGTTCTGAGTTGAAAACCCAAAAAGAAGGGTGAATTTTGATGATGGCCAAAACTTCCTCTTCTTCCTCTCGTTTCTCCTTTCTTATCCTTTCTTTTAATTAAAACTAAGTGTTTTAAGTCTTAAATCAGGGGTGCACGTCCATATATAAGAAGAGTCTAGAATTTTGGCTCTTCTTTGACCAAAATATGGTGAATTTACCGTTTTGTCCTTAGATTGTATGAAATTACCATTTTACCATCCAAACTTTCCTAAATTTGCAATTAAGTCCAAAATTTTCCAAAACTTTTATTTTCATTTTGGTCCTTGGACTTTCAAAAATTATAATTAATCCCCCTTAAATTTATAAAATTATGAATTGGTCCTCCAAGAATTGAAAATTTATAATTAAGTCCTTTAACTTTTGACAATTTGCAAATAAGCCCTTAGATACATCAACTTTTCCAATTTAGCTTTCTAAGTGTCCGATAAGTCTAGAAATCATGTATAATTACCTATAAGGCATTAGAACACATTTAATTTAACCACCATGTTCATATCCATCTAATGGACTCCGTTTTACACACTTAAAAGCTCATATGTCGAAAATCTCCAAGATTTCGCATATCGATGAACTCTAAGTTCAGGTAAGGGCATATAACATTATATATCACTGGCATACGCACCAAAAGGATTCAAATACATCTTTCAACTCATATACAACCATGTATATACCAATATACAGTAGTATCTCCAAATATAGAACAACACAGAAGGGCTCAGAAAGTCTGATGTTACATTATAGACAGTAATAGAAAGGAGAGTGGTGAAAAGGTTGGTGTCACAGCTTCAAGTATTTATTGGTTAGTTGAAACAATTTGGAATGGAGTGAAGGTTTATCAAATTGGGAAGATGTATTTGAAAGTGATTAAGGCAATTTACCCACATTGCTTTAGAGAAAGAACATTGAAAGAATAAATGTTCTGTGGTCTCACTATCCAAATTACATAGGGAGCAATGATTTGGTGTGTAAAGGTAGAGGAGTTTATTCCGTGTTTGCAATTTTTAAAGAAAAGCTATCCATAATATGAAAGAACACCTAGGGCTATTACTTTTACTGCAAACCAGGTTATGCCAAGAAACCTTTTGAACAGGGGGTCTCAAGAAATTGTATACTGAGCTATTGGTATACTGTTTTGAAGGGCTAGCCATCCATTCTAGACAATCAGGTCTAGAACAATTAGGTAGGTAATATAGAGGCTCAAGATTATTGATTGGTTCAACATTTATCTCCTGCCAACACGACTTATTATTTTTGATTACTTTAGAAACTGTAGCTATCATAGGAAGCTCTGACCGATTTATCACTCACGGTGTAGAAAAATACTTCAAGATCCCTCTAAGGTGCCAAGGATCCTGCCACAATAAAGTAGTATTCCCATTTCCTATCCTAAATCTGAATTGGTTTCTTATTTTATCCCTCGCTAATAAGATCTTTCTCCAACTCTATAAGCAATTATAACTAGGAAGAGCAACCTAGAATTTTTTCCTTCTCAAAATTATTGTGTGCACCTATTTAACCCACATTGCTTCTTTGTCATGAAATAAGAACCAAATTTTTTCTCTAGCAGTACATATTCCAAGAGGATAGATGTTTAATACCTAAGCCCCCTCCCTCTTTGGCCTACAAAGATCACTCCATTTAACTTTGGCATAAGATTTAGTAGTGATCTTCCCATCCCACAAAACTTCCTAAGTTTAGATTTTATATCCTTAAGGATGGAAGATGGAAGAATAAAAAGAGAAGACCAATAAACTTGACAGGTAAAGAGGACTGAAATTAGTAATTGCAGTCTACCAGTATAGAAGAGGTGTTTATGAGTCCTTTTGTTAATCCTAAGATCGATTTTTTCAATAACGGTAAACCCTCCCTCTTAGATAGTCTTCTTATTATGAGAGGTACCCCCAAGTACCGATTGGGAAGATTTCCTTTCTTAAGACCCAAAATACATTCTATTTAATGGATCAAATGTTCCATATTAGGGGATAAGAAAAACTTGCTCTTGGTAGAGTTTATGTGCATACCAGATAAATTACAAAAAGTACCTAAACAATTAAAAAATGTTTGAACCGAATTCAAGTCAGCATGGCAAAACAACAGAAGGTCATCAGCAAGAGATGGGTAAGTTTAAGGGGTTTACATCTCCAGTTATATTTGAAAGAAGGATTCCCATTTATGAAAATTTAGACTCCTCGAGAGAGCTTCCATACAAATAATGAACAGTAGTGGAGATAGTGGGTCTCCTTATCTTAGGCTAGATTTCCCTCTAAAGAATTTAGAGGGAGATCCATTGATCAGAATAGAATAGGAGGGGGAGGTTATACACACTTTGATCCAATCTATAAACTTTTAAGGAAAGCCAATGGCTCCTAGTGTATTAAGGAGGAAGTCCTAATGGATGGAGTCATAAGATGGTAGTTCTTGTGGTTATTTGAAATATGGTAGTTCTCAAAAATCTCTTGTGCTAGCAGTATGTTATCCCCTATTCGACGATTCTTGATAAAATCACTCTGATTGGGGATGACAATGTGAGGAAAGATGTCTCTAAGCCTATTTTCTATGATTTTTGCAATCACCTTATAAATCATGTTGCAACAAGAGACATGCCTATAATCTGGCACTGTGGAAGGATGATTTTTTTTAGGGATAAGTGTGATAAAAGTGGAATTGAGATCTTTTAAAAGTTTTCCATGATGAAAGAAGTCTTGAATGGCACTAGTAACTTCCCCTCCTGCAATAGGCCAAGAATGCAAAAAGAAAAATCCATTTACAAGAGCCTTATTTGGATTGAAGGAATTAAAAACCTCCCTAATCTCTTGTACTGAGACTTCAACAGTGAGGGATTCTAAGAGATTTTCTAGTAAAGAGTGAGAGAACATATTTTTCACAAAGTCTTGGGAAGGGAGAAGGTCCTTTTTATCCCTAATAGAAGCTTGAAAGTATCTAATGAATTGATCTTAAATCTCTTCAAGCCTAACAATCCTGTTACCATTTTGCACTAATAAGGAGTGGATGTTATTTCTGTTTCTGTTTGCTAAGATGGAATTGTGAAAGAATTTTATGTTCCTATCTCCTTCTTTAATCCATTTGATACTAGAGGATTGCTTAAAGAAAGATTCCTGGTCATTTAGGGCTCTAATTAAAGCATTTATAACTTTAGCCTCCTTAGTCACCATTTGAGGAGAATTAGGCAACAGCCTCCTTTGATCTTGGATAATATTTAGAGCAGCTTGACAACTCTCTACGCTGTCATTGACATCACCTATTTGACTCAAATTAAGACTTTTTAGAGCTTTTTTAACCCACTTGAGTTTGGTCACTACACAAAACATGGGAATTCCTTGGACTTGAGAGGACTAAGCATCTTGTACTGTCTGAAGGAAGTTAGGTTGAGAAGCTAGGAAATTCGAAAACCTGAAAGGAGAAAATCTCCTTTGGAGGTTTGCTAAAGCCCTTACCACTACTGAAGAGTGATTAGAGATGTTTGGGTCAAGAAAAACCCAATCTGAATTAACAAAGTCTTTATCTAGCTTCCTAGCAATATAAAGGTCTCCACATTGCTTATTGTTCTAAGTAAGGCTAGGGCTACTAGAGTTTAAATCAAACAGAGCACAATCTTCGAAACATTTCCTAAAATCACTCATGCCATTCATAGCCGAGGGACTTAAAGGCTCTGCCTCATGAGGAAACAAAATATCATTAAAGTCCCCGACTATAATCCAAGGAAGGTTACCAACAGTGGTATTGATAGTTGAAAGCTCAGACCAAAGATACTTCCTATGATTGAGGTTATTTGACCCATAAACATAAGTCATAAGAAAGGAAAAGGATCTGCTGAAAGGGGAGACCTTTAAATGGATCAGTTGATCATTTGTACTAAGAATGGAACACCTGGGTTCCAAACTAACACATTCCTAACATTTGAAGCAAATTCTACATTACTATATGTACACCATTTAGGGAACATAGAGTAGTAGACATTATTTAGGATGGAAGGGGACATGATCCTAGTCTCAGTCAAGCAAACAAAAGTAACTGACAATCTCTTAAGATTAGCTTTTTATAGTTAGTTATTTTTTGGGGTTGTTAATACCCCTGACATTCCGAAAGACTAAATTCATAAAACAAAAAACCATAATGAAGGTCTCCTACTTTTGTTTCCTCCTAGATTTCCTACTTTTCCTTATAGTGAAATCCCCCTTTACTCCTCCCATAATAGGACTATCAATACTAGGAACCAATTCATAAGTAGGTAAGGATGAATAGGTATCTAGCTGATCCACCGCAGGATGATTGGGAACCTCAAGATATCGACTCAGGTCATCTTGCTTCTCTTGAACCTTGCTTCGTTGAGTAGAACTGCCAGAAGGACTAGCTTCCTTCCTAACTTGTATTTCCATCCTAAAGATTTGATCAATCTGTTGAGATCCATTACCCTGACTTTGCTTAATTTGAATCTCAGAATTCTTGGCCTCATTTCAAAAACTGAATCTTGCTCCCTTCTTTGTTAATTTAGATTATTTGTTATCATCTCCTTCCCCTTCTCGAACTCCTGTTGTAATCCTATATCAAAAATTTTCCCTGTAGGTACCCATTCCTTCTTCTGTGTTTGTTGATCAAGCTTCCATTCATACTCAATCTACATTTCTTTAAAGATTATTTCCCCTTCTTAATTATAAGTTTCCAATTGGAAAGAAGAAGGCCAAATTGTTTGCAATTCTAGCTCCACGCATATTCTTGTATAAACAATCCTAGACATTCTAACAGTCTGATTATCCATGAGTAAGGAATGTCTAATATCACTTGCAATACTACTTAATCCTTCTATGTTCCAGTATTCCATAGGAACATTATGAAATCTAGCCCATACTGGGGCAAACCTAATTTCCTCTTGTCCCCCCCCCCCCCCTATTCAGACACCATTTTCGTAAAAATAAAGGTTTGCCTTAGATATGCCAAAGATGTAACATCTTGTTTATGTACTAAGGGTTAGAACCCTAGATTTCTGTAATTGAGAAATAGCAATGAGTGATTAGAAAAATACATTTCATGCTCATACATAGTGTTAGTATACACATATGTGAATTTAAATTTTTGCACACATCAAAATGAATGTACATGCATTCATTGACAATTGTCGAGTATAATTGATCTATAAATGTGATTATAATAGGAATTGTGAATTATTTGTATTGAAAATTGATTTTTTAGAGTATAAGCATTGATTTAGAATTTTTGGTGAGATATGAAAATTTTTTGAATTTAAGGGTATTTTTAGACTAGGAAAAATAACAAGTGGCAGAACAATTGATAAATAGTAGTAAAAATAAGATTCGAATAACAATAGAAATTTTTATACGTGACATTAGGATTTAATGACATATGTCATTGAAAATTGGGAGTCAATTGGATTAGAAATTTAAGATAAATGGATTGGTTATTAAAGAGGACCCATTAGAAACCACAAAGTGGTGACATGTGGCAAGTGACAAGTGTCACTTGCCATGCCACACACCTCATGCTTGTAACTTACCCATGCAAGACCAATGATTATTTGTTCTTCACTTATGGCTAAATGCTCTCTCCTTCATTTTTCTTCATTCTTCTTCTCCACCATCTACGACACTCTCTTCTCACCCTTTCAACGTGAGCTTTGCTTTAAGCCTTCATTTTCTACTCCAAAATCATGTTGTCTTCTTGATTTATCACAAAAGAGCTAACTGTTCCACCTTTAAATGATGATGCACATATAAGAGAAGGAAGCCAAGGTTGAGAGAGATTTTGAAGAGTTTGAAGAATCTTAGAGCTTAATCAAGTAAGTAACCTATTACTCTTCATAGGTTTGATGAATGAAGCATGTTTGATAATAGTTGGAGGTTAAATGTTCATAAATTAAGGATGAGTATATGTGAAAACGTGGATGAGAAATGTTTTTAGATTTATATCTTACTTTTGTGTTGATGGGTGTAGGAAAAAGTACAGAAAAACTGGATATATAATGAGTTTTTGCTCTGTTTTCTTGATGAATTAATGTGAATATCTTTGGGTGTTCTTTTGATAAAATAAAAGGATTATAAAACTAAAGAAAGGGAGTAATGTGGTATCTTGAAATGAGAAGAATTAAGGTGATAGTTAGAAGTGAAATGAAAGTGAAAATGAAATTGAATATGTGTAGGAAGTTGATGAGGAATGTGTATATATGTGTATGTTCTGTTATTAGTGTTCATGATCAATCATGGACTATAATTTGTTTATGGATGATATTGAGTTGAAATGGAGTTAAGAATGAGGAGTAAATGAAGTAGAAATGGTGATCTTAGTATAAGATGTGTTAAGGTAAAATCTGGAATCAAAATTGGAAGATGATCTAGAAAATGTGGCAGTAGTATGTACATTAAATATACTTCAGTCTTTTAGCCATAACTTTTTCTCTAATTATCCAAATGATATGATTCTTGATTTTTGAGACATATGAATACATTTTTCATGAAGAAATCGAATTCAAATTATGTCTTAAAAGTCTCAAAATCTGACATGAAGTTCGAAAACTAGTTATGACTCTGTGAAAGTTAGCCGCATTGAACTTACAAGTTTTGTCTAGGATTCCTCTTAGCAAAAGTTTGCCACAAACAACTTTTGGTTTCACAGTGGTGAACTTGTGATTTTTTGCAAAAATTCCTCTCGAGAGGAGTTTACCGAGGCCAATTTCTGGCTTCGCTGCGGTGAACTTCCTTGTACCTTAAACATGCTTTGGTATTTTGACAATATCTTGATTTGTAGTTATCCAAATGGAATGATTTTTAATTTAAGTAAACTAGAGACATAGGAATACAAATTTTATGAAGAGATCAGATTTCAATTCTATCTATAAGAATTTCAATATCGAGGTGGAAGTTAAGTATAGGGTACTGTCTCAGTATAAGAACTGTCCAAAATTATTTGGAGTATAACTTTCAAAATACTGAATCAAATTGAATGATCTTGATGTCACTAGAAACTTAAGATATAGGAGAACAATTTTCTAGAAGAAAGTGTTCTCAAATTCCACCATTTGCATTACATAAATGATCAGGAACATTATACCCAAAAGTCAATTTTTGGAGAAAAATCTGAAATGATTCATTGGGTTATAAATTAGATTCTAATGATTTTTTTTAGGAATAAACCATAAGTATAAGTGGTACTTATGTGAGTTTGGGAATAGGATTGTTTACGTGATAAGTATAATAGAGAGATACTCAGGATTGTCATGAACATGGCACAAATGTATACTTATAATACTTATGTGAGTTTGGGAATCCAAATGTTTACATCATGAGTATATTAGAGCGATACCCGGGATTGTCATGAACATGCATTATGCATATTGTGTATACATTTATGCATAAAGAAATACTTATAATTTTGTAATTATTAATATGTGTGCAACGTGTATATTGCATAAATTGGATGTGCAGGATAAACGTCTGCATACAAACGTTTCCAGAACATGGAAGCTAATACTAAACTGGAGCATACTGTGAGTCAACCTAGATGGTTTTGCTTTAAATATTTTTCTTTTTTAAATTATATATTGAAATATTTTGTGAATGTGATTATGTTGACTCCAGACTTTGAAAGTTTGAGGAGTTTAATGCATGCATAATATTGGAAGTGCTTGTTGAACGTGAATTGGAATAACTATGTGTTGTCTCAATTTGATTGTTGAATTCTGGATCAAGTTCCGAAGAAAATTGTGAATATGCATATAAATGAAAAAGTGATTCTCAACTTAAATGTTGAATGTTGGACTGAGTTTCGATGATATGTGAAAGTGACTGATTGATCATATGTGATTGATGCATTCCATTACATGAATACATAAAAGATAAAAGTAGTTGCAACTAGAGTTACCAGTGAAAAAGAGCTTAAAGCTCAGAACGTGATAAGAGCCTCTGGCTTATTTGTGAATGTACTCGGTATCTTCTAAGGGATATGGGCCAGTGAAAAAGCTTGGTATACATAAGGGATATGAGCTAGTGAAAAGGCACTCGGTCACAACAAAATAATAAATGAAATTGAGTCTTGCATGCATTGTATATAAAATTGATATGTATGTTTCAAATGAACAAAATGAACTGTATGACTGCTCTAAATGTGAATTGTGAAATAATTGATCAAAATGATATGTGATGCTATTTGATTATGATTGAAATGATGTGAATTAAGTGATTGCATAATAAGTATATGTTTTGTGATTGAGTGAGCCATCGAGGATGGTCACTCACTGAGTTCGCAAAACTCACCCAAAATTTGCAATATTTTTCACGCTCTGAAGGGTTACCCTGTTAGGCTAACAGGAGTATAGTCACTGTATACAAGAAAGAGATTGAGGTCGGGATCAGTTTGCGTCTGTATTTTTATGTCTTATTTTTATATCAAATTGTGTTTTCCGTAATAATTGTATCATATGTATGTAAATAATTATGTTTTGTAACAACTTTCCAAATTGGAAATGTTAGTAAATGATTTTGAAGTGTAATGTTATTATGTTTATAAGTGTTTTATCTTTGTAATGGGCCCGAGTGGAAAGTGAAATTTCAATGATTTGTGTAATGGTTAATGCTGTAAATGAAAATGTTATGAAATAAAAACGGACTTGATTTGGTTATTAATTTCCAAATACATTTATGCTATTTTTTGAAAAATTTGTACTAAGTTTCAATTGTTTGACCGTTCTAGCACATCACCCTTGCGAGATTTGCATTCGAACATCACTCAACATATCGGGTACGTGTCTTTCAGGAGTGGGGTACTACAAAGGACCCTTTTTCAGAACCTGAGTTAACCCTATCTCCCAGTCAAATTTGAACAGAAAGTTGTTTAAACTCGCAATTAAGACTTCCTTAAGCCCAAATTTTAACCATAATTTTGCTAGCGCTCTCTAAACAACAGGGAAAGCTGGAAGCTTATCTAATAAGAATCCTATTAGGGCTAATCGGTGATGAGCAACACCTTTCTTCGTTAACTTTGGAGGAGGAATGATATAGATCTAGTCCTCCTTAACCTTGGAGGGGATAATAGGTCAGTGCCTTTGTTGTCGAAGAATCCTCCATACAATCATCCACAACTGATTTCCACGATCTGATATCCTCTAGCGTTTTCATCGCAAATGGGTAAGGGATTATTTCTAGTTCAGACCCCTGCTGATTAGCTGAGACGCCTACATCTACTAAGGTTTTGGTCGAGGATATGTTTTGGGTACGATTTATGGACGAGGTAGTTCTGAGAAGTGGGTTTTCGATCGGGGAAAGGCTGATAATATTTGGGTGTGTGTTTTGTAGTGTATTAGGGTTGGGAGAATCGGTGTTGTGAGTTGGAAAAGGTGCTTGTAGTAAGGTAAAAGGAGTTTGTGATGTGGTGGGAGAAGAAGAAGAAGCCATGGAGAGGCACTCTTATACTAGATCAATTGGGATGTATTTTTCTCTAACTAATAAATGATGATATTAGCAGAGAATTGAGTATGATTTTATGTGTTTAATGTCTCTTTTATTGTTCTTGATTATTCTTAATTGATATTACCAATTATTTTAAGTGTTTTGATGCTTTAGTTTGAGTTTATACAACTATTTATTAAGTTATTTATGAATTGGTTAACCAATATTTTAGTGTAGTCGACCGGGATCTTCAAAGTTCATCCTTTTTTCCTTTTTAGTGAGCGTGCTAGTTGTTTGGTTGCTAATCTAAGCGATCACTTAGATACATTGGTCGACTAATATCACTTCACCCATGAATTGTTCTCTTTCTAGTGAGTTTGTTTTAAGTTCATTGATTGACTACCTACCCTTATAAATTAACCAATATATTTCATTGATCGATCAATATAACTTTTCCTTTAGAAACCTTTATTTAAGTGAGTTTGTAACATGTTTTGGTTATAAGTATAGTCAACTACACCAATATTAGTTGACTAGTCATGCTAAATAGTCAACCAATCGTATTAGTTCATCTTTATTTCTCTTTTTCTATTCTATTTTTCATCTTTGTTGTTTATAATTTTGAAAACTCTAAACAATTCCTCTTTTTGTTTGGAAAACATCATCCCCTTTTCATAAAAAATATCATTAGATTGCTTCATATTAAAATTTATCATTCTTAAAATTTTTCTTAATTAAGAATTATTTTTTCAAATTGATGCTTTCTTAGTTAAATTATAAAAGGAGTTAAGTTTGTTTCCCTTTCACTATATTCATAAATCTTTGGTTTTGTTCATTTTTGGCAATTTAGACACTTTTCTATATTACATTCTTGAAGTTTTGGAGATTTCAAAATTATACACTCATTATAAAATTTATTATTAGGTATTTCAATTTTACTTGTACTTTTTTATTTTTAATC
>JANSVA010097605.1:0-10735 GCA_025504915.1 Erythroxylum reticulatum
TTAAGTATATGTATAGTTTTAAGCATGATTTGGACCTTAATTTTATGTTTCAAGAGGTGTTTGATGTGTGTTTGAGTGTATGGAAACAAGAAATTAAAGAAAAGAGAAGGATTAGAAGTATGGAAGCTGGCTGCCATGATCGTGACATAGAGTGTAAACAGCTATTCCAGCGAATTTTAGCTTTTCTAGCATGCAACTCTTTTTGTAATTTTAACATTTTGAGGATATTTTTGGAACCAAATTAAGTGGGTAAACCCTATAAAGAATATTAGAAGTATCAAGAACTATTTAAGAACATAAAACATTCAAAAAGAGTAGCCACCATCTTCCAAAGTGAGAGAGCAAGAAGGAGGAGCAAGAAGAGCAATCCAGAAAATCCAGATTCCAAGTTTGAGTTCAAATCAAGTTCTTTCTTTCTTTCAGTTGTCTATTTCATTAAAATTGATGTGTAACTTGGATTTGAATATGTCATTCACGTTTAGGGTGCTTTATTTATTATATTTGGATATGTCCTTTAGTTGTTTTATGACTTGATTGTTGTTGAGTTCAATTCAATTTTCTAGTGTTGTGATGTTTGGGTACGTTAATACTTCAATAATAAATCAAGAGAATGAGTTGAAAGTAATCTGATTAGGTTGGGTAATCAGAGTTAGTGATCTAATAAGTCTCCAAATATCAAATTGGTAATCATATGAAGAGAGATCTTGTGTGAAAAGCTGATTATTCGATAAATCACTTAAGAGCTAGTTGAAATGTTAGGTAGATTTTATGAATCAATAGGTTATAAAATCTGGAATTTCTTAATCAATTAAGGTGAAATGATTAGGTCTTAAGAAAGAGTAGTTAATCCCTTAGAAGATCTAGAATCAATACATAATTGAATCAATATCAGTTAGAAAGTAAAATAAAAACAGAATGAATCCTAAGTTCATCCTTGATTTTTTTTCACATATTTGTGGTAGCTCATTTGTTATTTGATTAGTTGCTTAGTTTTATTTAATTGCTTTAAAATTTTGATATTTTATTTTCATTTAATTCATATCATGATACCTTATACAAAGTTAGATTCACTTAGTTCTAACTATTTCCTTGTGGGATTAACACCTTTGATACTACAAATTTACGATCTGTATACTTGTAGATATTGGGGTTTTACTAGAAGTAAAATTTACTTTAAAAGTTTTTGAAACTGTTGCTGGGGAATTAGTTTAGGAATTTTTGAATTCCTTTATTCTAAGGATTTTTCACAAATTTTTATGGTTGTAGTACCCAATCATAAGAGATTTTTTAAAAAATGGAAGTTTGGGTGCAAAGTTGAAGATACATTGATTTGGACATCAAAAGGCAACAATGAAGAATCCTAAAAGTTAAATGCAAAAAAGAGATAGAAAGAATGAAGATGGAGGAAACATATCATAGGGAGCAAAGGACCCTTGCGAAATTCAATGAGGTATAATTTGATCGAGGAAGTAATCATCCTTATTAGAACACTAACAATGCAAGAACTAAAATGGGAATTTAAAGGCTGTCAGGATTTTAATAAGATGAGTCCAGTTCATGGGATTCTAAATTAGAAAAGATCATAAATAAGCTCTTGAACATAGATGAGGTCAAAAGAGACTGAAAGGGAAGTTTGAACATGTAATAGAAGATCATGCCTCTTCTATTCATAACCTAGAGGTTCAAATGAGCCAGCTTTATAGGGAATTCTGTAAGATAAGTGTGGAAAACTTTCTAAGCAACATGGAAGTAAACCCAAAAGAGGAATGTAAGGCTATCACATTTAGGAGTGGGAAAGACCTAGAAGAATTGTTGGAAAGACAAGCTAAGGCCTACTTTGAAGACAAGAATAAAGATGCTCCATACATTCCTCCTCCACTTTACACACCGAAAAGACCATTCTCACAAAGACTTCAGAAGAATTAGATGTACCATTTACAGGGTTTGTGCAAAAGATAAAGAAATGGCAAATTTACTTATCTTTTGTGAAAGTGTTGAAACATAGGCCCAAGTAAGCAAACTTCCTTAAAGAAATATTATCTACCAAATGGACTTGGGATGATAATCAAACGGTATCCATGACAGAAACCTTCAGGTCCTTAATTACTAACCACATTCCCTCACAGTTGACAGATCCAAAGAGCTTTACAATAACCAGTGTAGTTGGTAATTTAAAGATTTCAAAATGTTTATGCGGCTTAGGCACAGGTGTAAACCTTATTCCTTTATCGATTTTTAGGAAACTGAAGCTAAAAGATGTGAAGCCAACATCTATGCGTATTCATTTGGAGGACCAATCGATAAAGAAATCTTTCGACTTAATGGAGGATGTGCCTATAAAAATGGATAAGTTTTTCATTCTTGTGGATTTTGTTATGGAAGAGTTTGAAGAGGATCAAACTTGTCAGCTAATTCTCGGTATACCATTTTTGACTATGGGAAAAGCCTTGGTAGATGTCCATGAAGATAACCTCATCCTTCAAATTGGAGATGAACAAGAGAAATTCAATATGAATAAGGTATTAAAGAATCTTAAAGAGGGTGACTCCTTTAGGAGAATTAATATGGTCAAATCTTTAAAAGAGCTAGAGGAAGAAGAACATATGCGAACATACATAGAAATTGAAGAAGATATGAAAGTATCTGTTCATAAAGTGAAAGCAAAAGAAGAGATAAGGGTGAATAAGGTCGAAAAAGCACAAGTTACCCTCTTACAGGACAAACTGCTAGATTTGATAGAAGATTCAGGGAGTTTCGTTATTCCCTATTTTGTTGACAGATTCTAACTTAAAAGGGCATTATTGAACTTACTTGGTTTTCTTAATTTGATTAATTATTTTCTTTTGATTATTTGCAATATGTAGCTTATTTACAAGCTACTAAACTAAAATTAAACGACACAAGTGGAAGCAAGCTACTCATAATTGACCCAGGTTGATTATGGAAGGAAGAGCATGTCAAGCTAATGATGTTCACTAAGCATTAATTAGGAGGCAACCCAAAAATTAGGATAAATTTATTTTATTTTATTAGTATTTTGTTATTAGTATTTTTGTTTTATAGGGAAAGAACTGCTGAAATTTCATGGTCGAAAGTATCTTTACATTCCATCACCAACACCGTCACCACTTCAATCTCCTAGTTTTATGCTCTTAATCTTTCCTTTTATTTTTCTTGTCATTTTTATTTTTATTTTATTTTTTGTTTTTCCCTCATATTAAGGACAATGTGTTGTCTAAGTTTAGGCATGATTTTGCATTGGCATGTCATGAGTGTGAATTTGCATATCATATTGTTAAGTTTTGATTAGGTTGACATGGTGTGAACACATGTTGCATATGTGTGAATTGTGTGATTGTGTCAATGGCAATAAATTGATGGAAGTATTTTAGCTTTGAACATAGTCATTGAATTTATAAAGGCATATTGGCTTTTGCATTTTATGTTTTAATTATCTTTGTTAAATATGCATGTTAATTAGAATATGAAATCAGTTTTTTCATCTTAGGAAATTCGTTACATACATCTATAATTATAAGTCAACTGAATATGTTAGTATCATTAGTAGTCTTTCATAAGGATGATTGAATAAAAGAAATAAGGTATGTTATATGAAATGAAAAAAAATTTGTGTATGTCCATTAAATGAATAACTTTTCCTTGGTCCTTTTAAAACAAATATTAGGTTATGAATAGAACCAGCAGTCAGTTAAGAATATGATATAGCTGAGTAATCGGGGGCATTCACGACAAAATGTTTGTCTTTGTGTAAAAAGGCTAGAATGACATTCTAACCAAGTTGATTAATAAAACGTGGCCTGGTTGAGTAACCAGGGAACATTCATGATAAGGTATTTGTCTTCACGTCAAAATACTAGGTTAACATTAAAGAAAATAAAAAATTGGTGTTTTAATAAAGAAATCCTAATGATGTTTGAAAATAGCAAAAATTTTCATGAAGGGATACTTAGGGATAGTTGCAATTTTAGGTTATTACTAATTATCAATGTATGTATACAAGTGCATTAGGTGAATGAATATGATGTTAATGTTATGAATATTATATATATTCAATTCAAGGCGCTTAGCCATAAATTGCGTAGTTTAATATATTGGAACAACTTGAAAGATTTTTGTTTGAGGTTAAATTGGTTTTGTCAATTTAGATGCCACTATATCATTAGTGCATGTTACATGAATGTATATGTTATTGTTCAGTTTGTTTAAGTTTGTGTTTTGTGTTTTGTTTTTGTTTTTTCTTGAGGACAAGCAAAAGTTTAACTTTGGAGATGTTTATAGGTATAAATTATAATATGTTTTGATAGATTTTTAAGTGTGCTTTTAGATAATTATCATGTATGTAGGCTTAGAATTATGTCACTATTAGTGTTTGTTTATATTTTAAGTGTTTGTATGGTTTTGAGCATGATTTGGACCTTAATTTTAAGCTTTAAGAGGTGTTTGATGTGTGTTTGAGTGTATTGAAAAAAAAATTAAAGAACATAGAAGAATTGGAAGTATGGAAGCTGGCTACAATCGTGGCTTGTCTTGCCATGATAATGACAGAGAGCACAAACAGCTATTCCAGCGAATTTTAGCATTCCCAACACATGACTCTTTTTGTAATTTTAACGTTTTGGGGATATTTTTTGACCAAAACTAAGTGGGTAAACCCTAAAAGCCTCAAGAACTATTTAAGAACATAAAACACTCAAAAAGAGCAACCATTATCTTCCAAAATGAGAGAGTAAGAAAGAGGAGCAAGAAGAGCAATCCAAAAATTCCATATTTCAAGTTTGAGTTCAAATCAAGTTTTTTCTTTCTTTCCTTTGTCTATTTCATTAAACTTGATATGTAAATTAGATTTGAATATGTTATTAACATTTAGGATGATCTAATTATCCTATTAGGATTTGTTCTTAAGTTTTTTTGTGGCTTAATTGTTGTTGATTTCAATTCAATTTTCTGGTGTTATGATGTTTGGGTATGCTAATACTTTGATAATAAATTGAGAGAGCGAGTTGAAAGTAATCCGATTAGGTTAGGTAATGAGAGTCAATGAACTAATAAGTCTCCCAGATATTAAATTGGTAACCATACGAAGAGAGATCTTGTGTGAAAACTTGATTATTTGATAGATCACTTAAGAACTAGTTGAAAACGTTAGGTAGATTTGTAAATTGAGACGTTGCAAAATATGGAATTTCACAATCAAATAAGGTTAATCGATTATGGTTAATTGAATAGGACTTGAGAAAGAATATTCAATCCTTTAGAAAATCTAGAATCAACACATAATTGAATCAATAGCGATTAGGGAGAAAAATAACGATATAATGAATCCTAAGCTTCATCCTTGATGTTCCTCACATATTTATGGTAGCTCTTTTGTTATTTGATTCTTAGCTTAGTTTTATTTAATGGTTTTAAAATTTTGATTTTTTTGTTTTCATTAAATTACTATCTCGATACCTTAGAAAAAGTTAGGTTCAATTAGTTCTAACTATTTCCTTGTGGGATCAACACCTTTACTACTACAAGTTTACGATCTATATACTTACAAATAAGGAGGGTTTTTATTAAAAGTAAAACTTGTTCAACACTCATTCTCCACTTCTTCTTCACTAGTAACCCCTTGAGTAGTCTTCTTAAGATTTTGAACCTCCTTTCCACTCTATATGATTTCCACACTAACGTTCCTTGGATTCAGGTTAAGATGGTTGCATCTCTCCATTTTGTGATTCTAAGTTGGAATAAAAGGCTTCTGGTCTATGTGAGAATTGTTGTGCATCCTACAACCCATCTAGGAAGTAGTTTTTCCAGTTATCCTCTCTATAACCAAAGTTCGTATCATCGATCGAAACTTGGTTACAGAATTAAGAATATGATTTATAAGAAAGGTTTCCACTAATAGCATTGACAATATCCAGTATTGACGTACTCCTTTCACTGTGTCCTTTTTATACATAAAGATAAACAAACGTGAAAAGATAAAGAAATAAATGTAAAATCTAGTTAGAAACAAATATATACAAAATACCAATTAAAATCAAGAACAAAAACTAAAGCACCATACTACCTAACAACGATGCCAAAATTGTTGATATGTGTCAAATGCACTGTAAAATAAACGTAACTCTGCATAACTAATTTTATATTAACGGTGAGTATGGATCATATCCACATAGAGTGTATGTAAAGCTTTTTTAATGAGAGGAATTGATGTTTAGGATATAGGGGTTTTCATTGGTTTCAAATAACAAAATAAAGTAAAACCAAACTAATGAAAGCAACTCATAATAAAAATGCTTTAAAATGAGAAATTTGATGAATGATTTTGGAATCTAGTTCTAGGTTCAATCTCAACCTACACATAATTAAACATGCTTTATTAAAAAAATTCACACCTCTTTTAGACACTATTAACCATATATCAATAGGCTTTGTTGTTAACCTTCATTTTCCCTAAGGTTGTATTTAGTTAAAACAAACTCTTTAACTAAACCTAGCTATCGAACAACCTAGAACAAGCTCTTTAGATTGAATAGGACAACCGCATTATATGTTAGGAAAATAAAATAACTAAGGCAACAACCACATAAGCTCGGGTTATTTAACTAAGATTATATTATCCCTAATTATTCGACACCATTAGTTGCCACAAATGAATTGAAAACACAACAATTACATATTGTTTTCAAGATTATAATAATAGGTTTTCATAAAAACAATTGAATGAATGTATTCAGATCATCTTTATACAAATACCCAATTCAATAGACATAGGATAACATTAACAATCCCTAATAAGAGAATCATTCAACATTACATAATAAAAAAGTGTTAGAATGTGATGCTAGGTGTTGATTTCACCCTCAAACCAAATCGAGGAAGTTTAGCCCTCCATAGGTCTCCAAAGAATGGTGCCCTGCCACTCCTCTTCATCCATAAAATGATTCATCTATGTTTTAGCCCCTCAAATTTCGCTTTATAGAAGAAATTAGGTTTCTAGGAGGATGCACAGTTAGGTGCATAGTTGTGAATCCAACTGTCACCAAAATAATGCATCTTTCGAAATTTTGCATGGCTATGAAATTGTGCTTGCCCCATCTTTACTCTAATCCATTTTCTTCTTCTGCCACAAAGACAAATGAGCTTGAAATCAAGATAAACATATTAAGGAATATGCTTTTAATTCATTTTATCTCTTAAAATTCCAAATTATACCTAATACTAAATATGAAATAAAATGAGTATCTTAAGCATCTCATAATAATAATCATTAAGTGTTAAGGAGTGAATGTATAAACAATTAAGCACACATCAGTCAGGAAATAAAGAAATCTATAAGAGAGCTAAAATTAAATGTGTTATACCTGCATTCCAATAGTTAAAGGTTGTTTTAGCATAGTTACATTGAAAATAATTATTCACAGTCATACTCACTAAGAGATTATAGAAACTACTAGTCTGTAGTATAAAAACTAGAAGAGTAAGAAAAGTATCACTTTTGAATACTGTAGGAAAAAAATATGGCATTGAAACTAGAGTTAAGGAGATTCCACAAGAGGTCCTTAAATTTAGGCAGGTGATTGAATTAACCAGGGAGGAATTAGTGAGAGAAGTTTCAAGGGAGGAGATCAAGGGACCTATCTTCTCTCATAACCTTAACAAATCCCCAGGTCCAAATGAATACAATAGACACTTCTTTCAAAAGAATAAGGATATCTTGGGAGAAGTAATGGTCGAAGTAGTCCAGGAATTCTTTTAGCATAAAATTGTATTAAAGGATTAGAATAAAACCTTTGTGTGTTTGGTTCCTAAATAGGTTAACGCTACACGACTAGAGCACTTTAGGCCTATTACCTATTGCATCTTTCTTTACAAGACAGTTACTAAGATCCTAGCAATAGGATCAAAAAGAGCCTAGGAGAGATTATTAGTAAGGAGTAGAATGTTTTCTTGAAAGGAAGGTCTGTAACTACATATTTTCTCCTTTTTCAAGAGTTATTTGAAGGTTATAACTCTAAGAGGAAAGGGAATAACTATACTATAAAGATGGATTCAGCAAAGGCATATGACTCAATTAATTGGAGCTTCCTCTTCAATATATTTATAGTAGTAGGATATCCAGCACTGTTTTGGGGGTAGATAGAAGAGTGCGTCATAACGGCATCAATAGGTATTTTGGTCAATGGTGAACCCATAAGACTTATCAAAGTTAGAAGGAGTTTTAGGTAGGGGGATCCTCTATCCCCTACCCATGACACCCTAATGCCCCCTAGGAGGATATACGGATGCACCTAAATAAACTTAGACAATTCAACAAATTTCAAAGATAAGGTAAACACATATCACATCGTATATTCATTTTGGTTTATACAAGTCACAAATTACACATATAACATCCATACATTAAAAAAATCTCATAATAAGTTATGGTTAGTACATGCCATTCATATATACTACAAAATTCTTACTTAATATTTATAAATACAACAAACTATTTAGATATAAAAGATCTTCCAAAAGGTTACACGTCCTTCTTTGGCCATTATGATTGTCCCAACCTTAGCCCTATTTATCATGACCTACATAAAGGAAAAACCACCGTGCTAAACATATAACTTAGTGGAGAGTAATGATGCAAGGTGGAAACTACTCACAATAGTCACCTAATAATCACATGTAAATGATTCATGACATTAAGTGATGAAAATATGTTATAAAATAAAAGTCATGAAGTATCATATAACAATATTTGAACATGATATCCAGAGATTATACAAATATGAGTTTGCATCAAAAGATAACAAATATCATAACATAGTATATAGAATTTCCTACTAATTTCTTCAAAAGTGGCTAATGGGAATATAATAGAAGATACTCTCTTTTATTTCTAAGGTTATTGCCTCTTTTATAGATACCTATGACGTTTGAAACAAAAGAGAGTATCTTCTATTCTATTCTTGTTACCCTCATAGGTATCTACAGTTACCCTCATATGTATCTACAGAAGAGGCAACAACCTCTGAAACAGAAGAGACTTAAGTCTCTAAAACAAAAGACGTTGTAATGTCTAAGAACATAAGCAACTGTAGACCCTTCTAAGCTTGGTAGGTTAAAATTAATCATCAAAACATTATAATTACATTTCATAATCACATTAAAGAGCAATAATTCTGAAGATAAAAATTCATTCCCTTATTATTACAATTATAATTTGAAAAAAAAATCTTGCCTAATTTATTTAAAATGCTTTATGATCATATTCCTTTTCAATAATAAATATATGAAAACATTAAACATTAAAGTATATACATATTATATGCATGATGAGCCTCATATTACCCTTACTTTGGGATTACTAAGCTTCAATGACATCCAAAAAGGTTCAAGTGAGATGCGGTAAACATAAAAAATGAAAAAATGTCCTCGTTATGACAAAAGACAGGGTCACGATCATGACACCCATGTCACGATCGTGACAGACACTCTCCATTCATACCTTTACTTGTTTTGTTATATGCATATAGTAAAAAATTTGAATTAGGTTTTAAAGTCTTCTGGAAATTTGTTCCCCTATGTATTATTTTTTAATGCAATAAATTCTATGCAATTTTGGTAATTATTTCTAGAGTTATACCCAAAACACTACAGGATGTTTGAAAATAGGGACAACAGCCAGAACTCAAACTCAAGCCAGAATTCAAATATCTTAGATGAAGAAGCAAATGTTGATTCCTTCATGAAAGTTTTGGAAATATATCTCTAGTTTAATATAAAATTGGAATTATCCAATTTTAAGGTATACAAGCAATGATATGGCCAAATTACATAATTCCATTTGGTAGAATCTATCCATCCAGGAAGATACACATCCCAAATCAACTATCATTGGTCTTATCGTGCAAGAGCAACACAAAAACACATCCAATTTAACTAAAAAAATCCCATTTTTGTGGAATAATTATTTTATCAATTTCCCTCACATCATGTTCATAAATCCAAACAAACAAATCAAAAATTCCTATACCTCTTGAAGGAGTGATCAAAATCCTTTTTCCTTAGTCCACTTGCTTCCCTTTGCTTTTGTCTGTAGTCTTCTCCTTCTCTACACATAACACACCCATTTAAAACTCATCTTCAACAATTATATACACATAACAAAACCCTAGATGAAGAGGAGATGAGTAAGGATTTAATCTTCAATACGTGAAATTAACTTACCTTAGACCTCAAATTCACCAATTTCTTGTGTATCTTTCAAGATCCCCTTTTGAGATCAATTTAGTGTGAATTTTTTGGCATAAAGAGAAGCTTAAAATTCTTAAGTTTTAAGTGCTAGGTCAACCTCCTCTCACCATTTTCATATGTTTATTTAAAACTTATGGTGTATGGAGCGATAAGTTTATGGTGTGTAGAGTAACAAGTGGTTAATTCCCATTAGTTCCTTCTTTTCCATTTTCATTAATTGCAATTTAACCACACCTTTTTTCCTATTCCATGTAATTGCATGTCAAATTAATTCATTTAGCATTTTAGACCATGATTAATGCATATTTATGCATGTATAACACAATCAACGTAAAATACCAAATTACCCCCATCATTTATGCTAATACTGGTTAGTTCCCGTACTAAACACTCACTTCCTTCTTAACTGAAATTGGAGAATCAAGAGCTCAACTAGTGCAGGAAGAAACTGATAAAGGTTGGCCCTTTGTCAAAT
>JANSVA010097626.1:0-10733 GCA_025504915.1 Erythroxylum reticulatum
GGGGCCTTATTAGAGCTAGGGGCAATTATTAATGTCATACCTAAGTCTGTCTACACATCATTGGTAGTCAAGAATCTTAAGTCTACATCTGTAGTTCTCCAATTGGCTGATAGGTCTCTTAGGCATCTTATGGGCATTACAGAAGATATTTTTTTACAAGTTAAGGATTTGGTCTTTCCCACTAATTTTTATGTTCTTTACATGTCTTTTGAAGTTGTGCATGACACCATAATGATTCTTAGTAGACCTTTCTTAAGCACTGCTAGCACTATGATTAGCATGAAAGAAGATACCATCACCATGGAAGTAGGTGATCAAAAAGTGTGCTTTAATATGTATGAAGCAATGAAACATCCTCATAAAGATTACTCTCCTTTAGTAGTTAACAAGCTTGATATTGTTGTTGATGATGCCTGCTCTAATTTTGAATTCCAGAATGCTTACTTTAGCTCTGCATTTTATTAATTTGATTCTTCGATTGTCAATGATGACCCTTTGGGAGAAAAGTTTTTTGTTAACATTTCAGGTGAATTTTGCATTGTGGAGGCTGACATCGATGTAGCAAGTGATAAAGTTGTTTCACCACAGCATAGCTATTTGTCGAAGGCTCACCAGGAGAATCAGAAACCTCCATAACCCCCAGGTGGTTTCTTTCCTTCACTTGTTACTTACTTTTTCCCTGTGAATACTTATGATGTGTTTTGGTGCATTAGTTGGTTAAGTAAGTGTAAGGGAGAAACCACCCCAGTAGGGAAATATTTTAGTTTTTAGTTTAACCAGTCACCTTTCAATTCAATAATTTCCCCTTCTAGTTCTGTCTCTTGCCTTTCTTTTGTTACACGTAATTGCTTGATGTATGATATCCATTCTAGTTTGACTATTGATAAGCATTTTAAGGTTTTCTGAGTACCCAGTCGGTGTCCTATGTCTATTTTTCTGTTTGTCATGTTTCTCATTCCTTTGTTTAAACATTTATGTTTGTCAAGTTTTAGGTTAATTTTGTGGCGGCGAACCATACATTTCACCACAGAGAAGTCCCCAATAACATCTTTTTTGTCCCTCTAATGTTAATTTCGATGCGGTGTGGACTTCACGTCGTCGCGGAGAAAGTTCCCATTATTTCTTTTTATTCTTTTCGGGTTAATTTCAACGCGGCATGGATTCCACGTCGCCGCGGTGAAGAGACCATCTTTCTTTTTGTTGCTTTCAAGTTAATCTTACCGTGATGACGCCTCTATTCCTTTCTGGTTAATTTCTTCACAGTGTGGATTCCATGTGCCCGCGGTGAAACTTCAATATTTTTCTATTTTTATGCTTTAAGTTAGTTCTCTTTCACAACGGCGAAGGTCAAATCTGCGTGAATTTTTACCTAGTGAGATTACCATTCCAGCCCTATTTGTTCTTAACCATTTGTATTACCTATATTCTTTTCTATCATTTCATATACTAAATCCCTAATTACCCCTTTCGACTCTCTTTATCTGTTTCACACTCTCATTTTCATCGCAACCATCCTCCATTCTCCTTGACCCATTCTCTCCCTTGCTAGTTATTTATGCAGATTTCAATCCTTCATAATTGTTTCTTCTTTTCCTTTTCTTAGTTTCTATAATGTTTAGGGTAGACTAGGTTGTCCATTTTGTTTTCTTTTCCATTTTGGGCTTTAGATTAATTTTATTTAGGTTACCTAGAATTGTTTATTGTGCCTTTGCTACTTGCTCAGGTTATTATTTTTAGTTTACTTTGATCGTTTGCTTAGTTTATGTTTCGGTGTGCGCTTTTTGCAGGACAATGCCTCGAGTTAAACTCCCTGCCCCTAGTGAATCTAATTCCTTTGATAGTTTTACTTTTGAGGAATTATATTAGAAAGTAGATACTAGGCCTTACATTAAAGAGAGAGCCTTTCCATTAGATCCCCCCCAAAATCCTTTCGTTCAGTAACTTGTTGCTTGTCAGCTAGCTAGCCTAGTAAAACCCCGCACTCAAGACAACGATAAGTTCGTTTGCCATTTTTACACCTATGCCTGATTCAATGATACCATGGAAATTAACTTTTGTGGTATTAAGGCACCAAATACATTCACCACTGCCAGTATCCATCACCATTTTGATCTTCCTAACATTCTCCAGTTCCATTATGATCAGCTCATACATAACTACCCAATGGACGATGTTATTCGCATCCTCTATTAAGAGGGTGCAGAATGGCATTGGCCACTATACACAACATTATTTTAAATGATCTGATCTATAACTCGAGGCTCACCCTTGGCTCCATTTGGTTTGCAACAATATCGTCCCAACCACTCACCTAGCAATGTCACCAAACAATAAGCCTTACATATTTACCTCCTAATGACTAGTGATTTGCTTAATATAGTTGATGCTATCACCTCCTCCCTCCATGACTCCATCACTACGGCCAAATTATCCAATGCCATCACCTTTCCTCACCTTATATCTGACATTTTTGGAGCTCGCAATGTTCCGGAGTTTGATAATGATAGTTATTTTGATTTGGCTCTTCTCTTTAGGTAACGATTACTTAAAGAAACCTATAATTTACCCACCTTGTCCCTCCCTCTATGTTCATGATATTGGTGCAACCCCTGCAGCTGCAGCACTAGTTGAGGATGATCATCGAGCTCAGGATGCTCCTGAGCTCGTTACTTTACAGACCCTTGCTAGTAAGGTGACGAACTTTGTATGGATCTCTCCCATCTCTAAGATACTGTCTTCTAGGTGATATCATGACAGAAGGAGAGAGAGGCTTTATATGACCGAGATAGGCAATATCATCAACGTATGGATGAGTTGCTTGCTGAGCATTTTCATTTCCAGTTACCCTCTGACGAGGATAACCCACTAAGCAGTGCTGGCACATCTAGAGAGGGACCATCTAGATCTGAGACTGATCCTCCTATAGACTAGTTTGAGTCTTTTTTTCTTTTTTTTTCTTAGATAGCCATGTATTTAGTTTCCAGTCTACTAGATACTTAACAACCATACTGTTTTGATTGTTTCATAATTAGGGACAATATAATGTTTAAGTGTGGGGGAGGATATTCCATTTTGTCACTTCTCTTTATGCATCATTTTTGTCCATTTAATTGCTTATACAAGTCATTTGTGAGCCCTCTATAAATTTTTTAACTTGGTAATTAAGGTGAATTGTGTGTGTCTCAAGTGTTTCTTTTTCTTTGTCATATTTTACCACAGTGAGCTTATGATTAAACTTTGGTGAAGTTACCAATTTTTAGTTCTCCATGACGAAGTCAATCCTTTCCATAAAGAAAAGGACATTTTCTATTTTAATTCCCTCATTTCAATAGTTCTCCCAAATTAGATTCTTCTCTCTTACGTTTTGAAGATTTTGTAAAATTGAAAGTTGTCCATACGTTTTTAGAAAACGATCTATGTTTTTAAATGATAGTTCATTTTGATTAATTCCATTTTCAATGTTTTCATGAGAGGCAAGTAAGGGCATGCTGAGAGAGTAGAACTATGCGTTGTTTAACCTTGAGATTACTTAATTGAGATACTAACCTTATTGGAAGGATATTTAGGCCTAAATTCTTTCATTTTTATGTGTATCTGCTTAATTTCATATCTCTCTAGAACTTGTTTTAATTCTTGATCAAAGCTTAATGAATTAAAATTTTGTTAATATAATAGAGGCATTCTTTTCAATAAACACAAACTCCAAACAGTTAACCATTGCTAGCTTCTTTGAACTATCTTTTTGAGTGCATGCATATTTCATAATTGATGTGAATATCTCATCTCCAATTAAAGATATTAAAAAAAAAGTTCACAATTGAGAAAATATCCAGTTAAAGAAAAAGTTCCAAAAGCTTAAAAAAACAGAAAGCTTTCTCAAAAGAGAAAAGTTGTTTAGAAAGGCCAAAGAAAAAAAAAAGAGAAAGGGTGAGATTATGTTTGTTGTTTTTGTTCAAATATTTTCTTATGCATAGCATTTGTTTCATGTGGAAAATAATTGTGATGCATGTACTCATTTTTTTCCCCTTCTATTCAATCCATTTCATTTAGCTTTCTGTACATTACAACCCTAAAAGTCCTTTTGATTCTTGAAATTATAATTCTTGTGGTGGAGAGGTAGAATTATGACAAGCTTGTGGAAGAGAATGGACTAAGCAAATTGTAGAGTGAAATTATCCCAAAACAAGTGAGTTGAGAGATTAAACACATTTCCTTGAGACAAATCTCTTTTTCCCAATCTCTTGGACTAAATACTAATAGTTTTTATTTTCTTAGCGCTCTTTCAGTCTGCTTGGGTTGATTTACGAGGAAGTCATTTAAGTGATATTTTGCTCTCATTTTTAAGCATGGTCGGTATTTTCTTTTACACTTATGTCTTTTTGACTTTTATAAGCTTTGTCCAGGAGTATAAAGGTTTAAGTGGGGGGAATTTGATTGAACCCAAGTTTTCTAAATTATTTGGTGACAATTACATGGTTTTTTATATTTTTTTGTCGCTTATTATCGAATATTATGCTTAATTTAGCTCATGAGTGCTTGTTTTGAATTAATGTAGTTTAAAGGTAAAATTGTCACAAATATTTTGTAATTACACTCAACTGATTTTTAGGGCAATTGATACTACAAACTATTATTTTTCATTGCAGGACATTCAGAAGGTAGAGACAACAGTGAAAACTAAGAAATTCAAGAACACGAGTCAACAAGGCAATAGGAAAAGTTCATCATAGTGAGGACAATGTTTTCACTGCGGTGAAACCAGAAATTTCTTAAAAACACCTTTCAAGAAAAGTTCGTCATGGCGAACTATTCCTTTTGTCGCGGCTAAATAATCAACTCAGCACCAGACTTGAACCATTTTCGAGAAATTAATTTACTATATAAACCCAATCTGGCAACCCATTCTTTAAAAAAAAACCTATTTTGGGATAAGTTACATAAACATAAGGGGATAGCCGAGAGAGATCATCATCATCATTACATCATCTTGCCACCCGCAATTCCAGCATTGTGTTCTCTCATATCCCTCTCATTTTTCTTCCATTTTTCACTGTCAACTTCTACCATGGATGCCTCTAATTGCTTCTCAGTTGAGAAGCTTCCTAGAGCTAAACGTGGCTAGGCGTTTCTTTTCTTTTAAAGATGTAACAATGGATAGAGTTCAATGAGCTTAAAAGGGGAGTAGCTAAATCCATGGTTTAGCTATGATTTATAAATTCCTAGGTTTTAGGATTTGTAATTAGTAGTTGAACATACTTGATTATGGTTTAATCAAATGTTGGATATTCATTGTGTGGTTTGCACTAGTTTATGTAGAACTTTGAGCTTAAATATATGAAGCCTCATATATGTCTATTTGTGATCTTATTGATTCTCTTTTATCTTGCATAGTTATGTTTGATATTGAGTTGATTCTAGATTTTAATTGACTTGTTGCATGGATTAATGCACTAGGAGAATAAAAATTTTAATATTAAATAAAGATAGTATCCTACGCTTTAATGATAACTAATAGATTAATTATGCTTAACCGATTTGATTAGATCTAATTATACATCAAGTGATGGCTTTTATTTAATAGGATATCATGTGTGTCTTGATATAGATTAAAGAGGAAGATGAGTAGAAAAATGCCTTTAAAACTAAACAAGGATTCGGGAAACATATGATTGGAAAACTGCCTTTAAAACTAAAAATGAATTAAACAAGGATTCGGGAAACATATGACTAGAAAACTGCCTTTAAAACTAAAAATGGATTTGTGAAAGAGATAAGTAGGAAACTACCTTCAAAACTAAATAGATTGTATGAGTAGTGTTAATGCCTTTTGGTTTGACTAATACACTTAGTACTTTCTTTAGGTGATGAACAATGTTTTACATAAATATTTAGGCAAGCTTATGGCAGTATACTTGATTCATATTCTTATTAATAGTGATATGTAAATCATTCGAAAATAAAGAACTAACTTTTGTGGTTTTGTGAATTAATGAAAGCTTAAAATTAAAACGACATCAACTTAAATATATTATGCTCAAACCTACATATAAAATATCGAAAACTATTGTCACAATGACTAAGTTATAAAGATAAGAATAAACTTGCTCAGCTTGTTTATGCTTATCTCCAAAACTATTGTCCTATTATTTTAAACCTTTACTACCAATGATGTGATATTTAATCATTAATTAGTTTAGACTTGCCCAGCTTGTTTTTTAATTATTTAGAACTTATTTCCTTTTCAAACGATAATGTCACATATGAAATGTCCTTCAACCTTAAGGTTACCTAAAATAATTAATGATCCTAAATCATATATAGTAAGACCATAACTAAGTAAGCTAAGCATTTATAACATGTTTTATATGTTCTTAGGCAAGAAAACTTATATCTAGTTTTGATAAGCATATTTTTTCACTAAACAAGTTATTAGCTATGTAATGAATTTAAAGGATATAGAAGTAGATAAGGAGAAAATAAGAGTTATTAAAAAGTGGCCAACACTTATAATTATAAGTCATGTTGGGAGCTTTAACACAATTGTTACACCATTGACTAAAATTATGAAGAAGAGTATAAAGTCTAAGTAGGGTGAAGATTAAGAGAGAGTCTCTAGTCTATTAAAGGAGTTATGTAACATACCACTCCAACAGAGCATAAACCTGAACATCCTAAAGGATATTTGAGAACATATTCTATGGAAATGGTACATTAGGATAATCAAACTAACTCATTAAAGGCATCAAACATATCGTAAGCATTCTAAATGTTCATTTCTTCCCATTTCATTCACAAACATAAAAGACATGTGTGTCATTGCAAACAAGAATCTATATATACATTACTGATATGTGTTTAATTGTTGTTATATTTAATCATTTATTCTTAGAGATTAATGAAACAAAAATGATTAATATACTCACTTTAATTTATATATGATTTTAGGTACAAATTGGAAGCAAATAAAATAAAGTGAGTTGAAAGTGCTGTATTTGGGTTATTTTTTTAAAGATCAATTTTTACTTGTATTTATGGAACAAGAAGAAGAAAGGTAAAAGACAAGATAAATATGAAGAAGACTAAAGAAGAAATAAGCCAAGTAAAGAATCAGCCAAAACGACACTACCACATGAACAAAACGCAAAAGCAAAGCAATGAGGCACAATGGGTAACGCATATGCGTTAAACACAGACGCATTTGTGCATTCGTTGGGCGTAAACAATAGGGTTTTAAGAAGGAGTTGCATCTTTAATTGTCTTATTAACAATATAGGGACGAGGAACAAGGAGGAGAAGCGTAGCTAGGGCACAAGTGCAGGCACAGGGCTATTGTAGATGCTGCAGCTTGTTGGCTCAGGCACGAAGAGAAGCTTGCAAAATTGAGCAACCGTAGGAGAAGAGAAGATTTTAAAAGAACTAGCAACCTTATTTGTCTAATCAATCAACAGTGAAATGAGAAGGTGGATGATAGGATTGAATTGTCTTATATTTTCTTATGGATTTTTATGTGATTTCAATCATATTCTCAAGATAAAATATTTAATTTGTGTTCAATTTGTTTTGACTACTAGGTTGGATACGATGATATAGATTTAAGACGAAAAAGAGAAGATGTTCAAAGCAAGTTGGAACACAATTGTTTGAACCAAAAAGAAATTTAAGCTAGTGGATTGTGCACTGCATTTCAAGCAGTAACGCATGGCATGCGTACCGTTTAACGCAGTAACACAACGTATGCTACATGAAAAGCTACAACGTCAAACGCTGCATTGTTGTGAAATGCACAAGTAAAGGAGTAGCGTATGAGGGTTTTTAAGGAGCAGCTACATTAGTTCGTCTAATCAGCCACAGTGTGATATCAGCTACAAGCGAAGAGGCGTATCAGGCATAGGCAGAGGCACAGGTGTGGAGAAGCTTCATCTGAGTTCAGCTTGGTGGCTTGCTGGTGTACAGGTTGGAGCTTGCGAGAAGAGGTGTGAAGATGATGGCAACGCTACAGTGGAATTGGACTAGCTGAAGGGACATTTAATTGTCCCATCAACTATAGTAGAGGGCTAGCAATAAGGGGTTTTTAGTGGGACATTAGATGGGGGTTAAAGAATTTTTACAGGAAAGATCTATGAAAGGCTAGACATCTCGACACCGATTCGGAGGTGAACTTAACACCGATGACCCAGGTTAAGTATTTTTTATTATTTTATTGTTTCTTAGTATTTTTTATTATTTTATTGTTTCTTTCTCTCATTAGGAATTGATTACGTTATCTTATATTGATTGAATTGGGATTTGTGTATGGATAATCAGATTTTAGTTATTGTTCAGTTATTTGTGTATGAACTCATTGGGTATTATGAATTGATGATTTTAATGTGTTCACTCAATCATTAATTTCAAATGCATTGATAGAATTTCGATATAATTCGTAATTGTTATGTTGAAATTCATGTGGAACGACACACGGTCAAATTTTGGCATCATTGTTGTATGAACCACATTTTATTCTTTTAAACTTAACCAAACATCCTACCCAAGTCCTAAAGATAGTGGAATGTGATTATTGAGTTTGTGGAAATACAAAATTCTAAGTGGGGGGGTGTACGTATGTGAGGGTTGGTTATAATGTTGGGATGTTATTTTATGTCTTATCACTGAAATTCCCATGTTGATATAGTTTATTTTAATTTTTGTAAGGAAAAGAAAGAAAAGAAAAATAGAAAAGAAAGAAAAAAAGAATAAAAAGAATAAAATAAATGTATGAAGGAAGAATTGCATATGTGTTGAAAGTTGTTTATAGTTGATGCATCTTCCTAAAGTTGTAACGGATGTGTTATTTGAGTATGCTGATATGAGGTAGAGGTTGGCTTGGAAGGTTCATTCTTGTGATGTCATTGGCATAAATTGTACGAGTGATTCCTTCGAATTGATATATGCTTCATGTGGTTTGCGTATGAGAGCTAAATGGGGTTGTGAAATGTAAATGTTACATTTGGCATAGCTGACAGTACCCAGACTTTGATGAGTATTGCTGTGTTTCACTAGCTTTGTTGACTTTCATACCACTTAACCCAAATATATCTAACCTTACCTTTGCCTACATTATAACCCTAAAAAGTCCTTTGATTCGTGATTTTGCATGTGAACATTAGTAGTGGAGAAATGAAATGACATGCAAAGTTATGGGTTGTTATGATCATGAATGGTGTTGAGTATACCCATTGATATATTTTGGTTAAACACATTTTCTGAGTCTACCATTAGATTATTCAATTTTTAAAGATGATGAATGTTGATTGATCATAAGTAAAAACATGGAATTTTGATTTCCTGCTATGATTTTTGAAACTCAATCATCTTTGGTTGTGATTATACAGTCCTCGAAAAATATGGGAATTGAGTAAATGATTTGGGTCTTTAAGCTTTATTTGGATGTTTTTCCCGGGGACGGATAAAAGCTAAGTGTGGGGGTATTTGATAGGATTGAATTATCTTATATTTTCTTATGTTTTTTCATTTGATTTCAATCCTATTCTTAAGATAAAATATTTAATTTATGTTCAATTTGTGTTGACTACTAGGATGGATATGATGATATACATTTGAGACCAAAAAGAAAAAATGTATAAACCTGTTGGGTATTATGAATTGATGATTTTAATGCGTTCATTGAATCATTAATTTCAAACCCATTTTTAGAATTTCTATATAATCCGTAATTGTTATGTTGAAGTTCATGTGTAGCGACTGATGATTTGTAATCATGAGGGATAATATGACCTAGGTAAAATGACACATCGTATGTGGTTGTTGCCTTGATTAATCGGTTTTCCTAATTCATAACGCTACCGCCTAATTAAATCTAAAGATCATATCATAGCTTATTTGGTGGTTAGGTTTAATTAACAATCGTATCTTGATAAAACAACACCTAAGGGAAAACTCAGGTTAATTATTAACCCACGATTAATAGTTGCTAAGAGAGGTTAAAGAACAACATATCAATGAAATATGGTTAATTAGGGTGTAGGCCAAGACTAAACCAAAGAACTGGGTCCCTACTGAATTCCCCATTTTTATCAACTTTTTGCATATTTTCTTTTATTTGTTTTTATTAGTTAGTTTTATTTTATTTTCATCTTTCAAAATCCAAAACCCCCTTTTTTCCTAAACGCTGGTTAATTTCATTTCATAAACTTTACACACACTCTCTGTGGGATCTACCTAGACTCGCCACTACTATAGTAGTAGTCTGGTTATTTTATTTTGACTAGCGTAATGACATGTTGTTAGTGGCGCAATGATAAGGGGCTATGGTTAGGTTAATTTTGGGTTGAACATTTTTGAAAAATACCTATAAAGGCTTAAACACTCTGACGCCAATTCAGAGGTGACATCGACGTCGACAATATAGGTTAAGTATTTTTTATTTATTTTATTGTTTATTTCTCTCATTAGGAATTGATTGTGTCATCCTATTTTAATTGAATTGGCTTTTGTATATAGATAATCAGATTTTCATTATTGTTCGGTTATTTGTGTATGAACCTGTTGGGTATTATGAATTGATGATTTTAATGCATTTATTGAATTGATAATTTCAAACCCATTGCTAGAATTTTGATATAATCTGTAATTGTTATGTTGAAATTAATATGTAGCGATTAATGATTCGTAATCATTAGGGATAACATGACCTAGGTTAAATGATGCATCGTATGTGGTTGTTGCCTTGATTA
>JANSVA010097646.1:0-10732 GCA_025504915.1 Erythroxylum reticulatum
TTTTATTCTTAACATATTTTATTAATGAATTTATAACACTTATAAATAAGAATTAAAAATAAATATTAAAAATAAATATTAAAAATAAAATTAATATTATATTCAATATTAGTTTCATTTTAAATATCTCAATGAAATATTTATAATGATATATTTTGTGTAAAGTAATATATATTTTAAAATTAATTTCTTAATAAAATATGTAAATAAATCAAATATGAGAATGACATAAAAAAATATGTTAAAAATATAATGGACAAAATTATCTTTTGTACTTTTTGTGTTTGGTACATTATTATTCATTACACTATTTTAGTATTGAAATTTTGTATTTTTTTTAAATGATTTATTTACACTAAAACACTAAATTTAGTGAGTTGGTTGGAGATGGCCTCATGCACGAGTCTGCTTCAATGGCCATAGCCATTAGCCCTTACCTGTTCTAACAATCTTATCCTGATTTATTTATTCCAAGCTTTCCTGGAACCAGCTCTAAGTAATTACTTCTCGAAACCCTATGTAACCTAGGCACGGGATGTACTTACATTAAGGATAACAAAAGGAATTAATTTCGGCTACTCGCGGGTGACCATTTTCTGGAACTACCTTCTCTGCAGCGGGATCAATCCAGAGTTCTTTCAACAGGGCCTGGGGCAATGGATCCAGTCCAATCTCAGGCCCCCCTCTTGGGACATGCCTGAGGATTAGCCTATTACTTTTGGCATTGCTTGTTGGATGCTCTGGTCATGGCGCAACAAAAGCATCGTTGAAGCTGATTTTGAGTGGCCAGCCCATGGTCACCAAGCCATGAAAGAGCAAATACACTGGATTGAGCAAGCCCGATCTGTTGAACGCTGCGTGTTCCCTTCGCCGGGCCTTCTAGGGGGTAGTCAGGTGGGTTGGTCCAAACCGCCATCCGGTTGGCTTAAACTCAACATTGACAGAGCGTTTAAGCCCGGCTCGTCCGTCGCGTCTGAGAGCGGATTACTTCGAGATTGGACCGGAGCATGGTGTGAAGGATTTTTACATCACATTAGACAGGCTTCGACCCTCACAGCAGAACTTTGGAGGGTTCACTCGGTCCTCACCATGGCATGGTCGATGGGATACCACCGCCTTATTCTTGAAGTAGACTCCTTGGAGGTCATTAATCTACTTTCATCTTCCTATACAGGGGTTGACAAACACAATTTTTTGTTGACAGGGACCTGCGAGTTACTTCACCGAGATTAGGAGGTGCACATGCAGCACATACATCGTGAAGGCAGCTAATACGCTGATACTTTGACTCATCTCGCAGGCTTGGCAACTTCTGGCATTCATCTCTTACCAGACCCTCCCTTACCTGTCCTCCATACGATCCACCAAGACAAGATCGGCACTTTGTATCACCGGGTCGTGCGTTAGACGCGTGCTTGGATTTTTGCTCTAGTTTTTTCTGTGTTGTTTTGTTCCTTGCAAAAAAAAAAAAAAGTATTCGCTTTAAGTTGATTTGAACAATTTTTTAAAATTTTGATTTTTGAATTGAGATCGCTTCGAATTAGACTTGGCCTCTTTTTTATCTCTCAAGCTTCATGTCAGATTCGAGTTAAAACTTCATAACCTAAATCTAATCCAAAACCTATACTTCCTTTGGATACAAAATAAGGTCATTTTGTAGATTAATAACGCAATTATTCTGGGTCCTAACGAAATTTAGATTGAGTTTTATCAATCAAGTTCGAGGTTCAAATCTAATTAAGTTTCAAACCAAGTTGAACTAAACAAATTTCAAGCAAAGCAACAGCTTTGGCAGATGCAAGCTCAACTTAACCAGTTGTCAACTTTAAATCTACACATTAAGAAAAGTATACCTTTTTTTTTCATAATTTTAAACTTTCTATAATTTTTGTTTAATGTTGTGTTAAGTTGATGCTTTTCTTTACTAAAATTCAACATTGACAATATATTCAACCTACTCAACTCCATGCAACCCCATTCGGTCTTCAAAATTTTTAAACACCTAAAACTCGATTGGTCTGAATTTTCATACGTTTTCAAGCTCCAAGTCAAGTCAAGCCTCCCAAATTAAAGCGTAGCTCAAATCCAAAAAAAAAAAAAAATTAATTCAACTCTGAATCCATTAACTCTACCACAATTGTCTTAGCATCTTAAAAATTAAAATATATGGTGCTTCATGTGTACACTTAAGAGAACTCGTTATCAAAATCTAATGGATCTAAATTTAATGCTGAATAAAAGTTAATTTTAATGACTTTTAATAAAATAAACTTTTCTTGAAAATAGTTGGCAGATGAAAAGGAGCTGAGCATTATTTGACATGTAAAATGTAAATGAATTTATTTTTTCATTAATTTTATAACATAATCGGGACTTTTAATTATTAATTTAATTAATGAATCTTAGCAGGTTGACCTCAAAATCGTACACTATGAAGTTATTTAATTTCTTGCTTCGAATCTGCTATACCTTTACTCCGGTCATGTCCTGATTGTAGTTTACACTAATAAAACAGAAAGACTACATTTAACTGGAAAAGCAACTAATGGAATAGCCCGCAATAGAATTGGCATCAAACAAAGCTGTGCCAATTCTATGAAACAAAACAAATTCTGCAGAAAATTCTCACCATTCTAATATAAAGGCTTTTGCTTACACCAGATGCTGAACATCGTGTTCCATCATGTCCAACCTCTCTTTGCTTCTGAGATCAGCTCGTCTTCTTACAACAAGTGCAGACATATAAAATAGTCAAGAGATACCAGAAGGAAGAAGTTATTAGCAAAAAAATTAATCAAGAAGCAGAAATACTGTCGTCTTACTTATTCCTAGTAAGATCTGAAAGACAGATACTCTTCAAAGCTGCAGAAGAAGAGCATTTATGATGTGGGTTCAGTAACGTCTTCTTGCAAAGATAAATGGCTACTTCAACCCTTTCAGAAACATCCAAAAACCTTTCTGGGAATATACGACATGCATCAAGCAATACCTAGGACATGAGCTTTTATCAATAACCTTAAAATGCTAATATGTACAGGGAAAAGAGAGAGAGAGAAAAAAAAAGAGCCAACCTAACTATCTGTTAAAGCTTCTTACAAGAAGTGCTTTAGACTTTTGATTTAAGTTGAGAAGTTACTGTAGTTGCAGTAACTTCCTGGATGATCTCAACATGCAAGTAGGCAACTAAGCTCCAATTTTGTCACGGTGATTCTCATAGCTACCCACCGGATGACCCTGATGGGAAACTGAATATACTACAGACCTGCCTCAGTTCTGTAAAGCATCTGAAATTTCACAAGTTAAACATTGTCAAAAACCATTGACATCCCCTAGGTACCTCACAGTAATGAAAAAATTGTATCAAGCAATTCTGTCTCCCTTATTCCACTGCTGAAACTACTACAGTCAGATCCACTGATAAACTTTTATTTTAATAAAACACTAATCCATCATATGATAGATCCGACTGTGAAAGCAACTTCTGCAAGCAAAAGAAAGTGAAAGAAAATTGTATTTACTATGTCAGTCAGGGGTAGAGTAGATAACTATGCAACTCAATACTCATAGAACATAATCTAAAGCATCAATTAATACACCAAAGATTGTTGAAACTAGATAAACTTTTCAGAAAGGTAAGAAATAGAAATACATAATATTAATTGAAGATCATCCTAAATATGATTAAGAGAGTTAATACTGTTAGTTTCAAGTTTAGACAAGAGCAGGATAAAGTTAGGACATGCGCAACACCAATTATTGGTTGCCAAAAAATTGTTCACTTCCCCAGCTAACAATTGATGAATGGAGATCTCGACAGGGAAAAGAAAAGGCTAAGGATAAAGGTTATTCTTTTTACTTGGATATAACATCATGTCTAAGAACAGTGGCTCTAAAGTCACCTTACCAGAACAGTCAATGCTAAAATTATCATACTTTCTATGTAGAAGCCAGAAAGAACAGCAATTTAAGGTCTAATAAACTGAATTTTAGGACTAGGATACATTCCATAAAACACTCTCTAGAAACTTAGGATTAGCAAAATAAACACATACCTCAGAAAATCATAGGCAACATTCAACTTCTCAACAAGAAGAAAATGACTCCGGTTATCAAGACTACTTGCGAACCAAATTACTCTCAGAATTGATGATTATCAAATCCATCCAATGTATGGTGCTCATCCATTGGGTTAGACCATCTTTATGGTCGAAAGCCACTTGACATAGATACTGAATGCCATATCGACCTCCCCCATTTCACAATACTTCTTAATAAGAATCTGAAATGGAATATGATCCATGGGTAAGCCAGATTTTTGTAACTTGGTAAAATATTCATCTGCTAGCCTCATGTTACCTTTCATACAATGACATCTAATTAGTTCTGTATAGGTTACTATATCTGGTTCATAACCCCTTCTGAGCATTTCATCATATAATTCAACCGCTAAATCAAATTGCCTGCTGTTGATAGCCCCACCTATCATAAGATTGTAGGTCACAACATCAGGAAAAGTATCACGAAACTGCATCTCCTTTTTGAGAGAATGTACACCAAAAAAGTTTCCAGCTTTTACGTGTGCATGAATCAATGCATTGTACGTAAACACATTTGGTACAACACCAAAAGACAACATCTTATCTCTAACAGAATAAGCATTAAGGAGGTAACCTAGTCTGCCATAACTGTCAATTATAAGGTTCCAAACAAGAGGCTCTGGTACCATTAACTTCTTTAACATACAATCCAAGTATACATGGGCTTTAGCAACATCTCCATGGCACAAACCTTGTATAACAATTTTGTAGGACATCATATCCGGAGGAACACCCATCCTTGACATTACAATGAGTATGTAACAGGCTTCTTCGTACTTCTTTTCTTTACAAAGACCAGATAGGAGAATGTTATATGTAAAGATATCAGGAAGAAAGCCTTTTTTAAACACTTCACAAACGTAACAATATGCTAGCCTCATATCTTGCATCAAAGAAAGACCATCGATGAAGACATTATATGCAATGATATCCAGTTGATTATTCTTTTGGATTGATGTTTTCCAAATTTCAATGGCTTGGGCCATATCTCCATTCTTAATACAACCATCCATAAGTATAGTTGAAGTAATTGTACTTGATGATGACTCCTCTTTGTCATTTAATATTGCTATAAGAAGCTTGTTAGCATCCTCTAGAAGACCTCTCTTACACAGTGCATCCAGAAGTATGTTGATAGTAACTCTATTTGGCCTAACACCATAGGTAGCCATATTAGAGAAAAGAAAGAGAGCTTTATCTAAATTGCTTTGGAGGCAGTAACCCTTGATATAAGCATTAAAGGTGGCACAATTGGGAGACAGACCTATTTCTAACATCTGCCTAATAAGACAATCTACTTTCTCCAAGTGCCCAGCCTTGCATAACCCATTTACCATATGGTTATGTATATGCACATCAAGGATCCAACCTTTTTCCATCAACTTTTTCCTCATCCAGAAAGCTGTGGCCAACTTACCCCATGCACAAAGATCCTTAATTATAGCAACATCCCGTGGATAATTAACATGCACGGCGCATTTTGCAACATCACTCTTCACAAAAGATATATTATCCCTGCAAAACTAAACACAAAATATGAGAGATGAAAGTATCAACTTTCTTCCTTGGCATTCATAAAGTAAATATAAAGAAATGAATAATTAATCAGCTCAATCATCAGACACAGTCTGCTAACAGATTAATGCCAAAATGATTAATCATATAAACTGAAACAGACATAAGAAATATTGACAGCGTATCTAGTTCCTAGATGAATAAGGGCAACAAGTCTAACAAAAATGATAAAAAACCCTCTGAAACAGGGAAATATCCAAGTTTGCAATCAATAACTTGGCCCCAAAATCCCAGTTACTGGTTTAAAACTGCATGAAGGGAAAACTAACCTCATTGATTTCAAACGCTCCAAACTATTTCTGAGCATTGTATCCACCACACTGAATACTGCTTGATGATCTCCTTTATTATTGCATTCCTTGTGATCTGAAAACCAATCTTGAGTTTTTGACCTGCATTGATCACTGACAATTGCTACAATATCTGGCAATGAATGACAATGAACTACACCATCACATCCATGTGTCCTTCAATCATAAAAAATCCATGTATTGAACAAGATTTGAAAAGGAACCCGTATCAATAAACAAAGTTGATTGCACAAAAGCAATTGAACGTCATATCCCATAATAAATATTCATTTGGGATCTCCTTAAGCCAACAGCTCGTTATATAAAAACATGGAAATTCTTTTATTCTTTTACATGAAAACACATAACCTATTACTGTGAAACAGAATCCAAACTTTGGACTTGAGTTTGTCAATATCAAAGACAAAGGCAGATATAACAGAGAAGTAGAAATTCAAAAGATGGTAAAAGAGCAAGTCACCTTGCATTAAAATCCAGTGTGGGTGTTTGGAAGCAGGAGACATTAGAGAAGATCTGAGCAAGATTGTGCTTGACGGATTCGATGGCTTGGTACAATAATCGGAAAATGAAAACTTGAGCTGATGTTGATGACTGCTCAAAAGATATTGCCAGCTATAATTACAAGACAAATGCAACAATCATTAATGAAGAATAAGTGAAGAAACAAAATCAAGCATATTGAATCAAGAACGTGGAAAAGTGACTCACAGACATTCTGTGTCTCGCTGTACTGTTGGAGACAGATAAAGGCAGTAACCAATCAATCTCTTATGGGTTTCAAAGAGTCAATTGAGCATGCTGAAGCTACCTTTTATAGGCATCCAGGACAGGCTTCTGTCAGTCATTGCCATAATCGAGTCAATCTATAATTATCCAAACTATACAATTATACTCACTTTTCAACTTCAGTTTTATTATTATAGATCTTTTTAAGTAAAAGGAGTTCATTACAAAAAAATCATGTAGTAAGGCTCCATAAGCTAAAATAATCTACCTTAAAATAAGGGTAGACAAATGCTAATACTAAATTCTCTTTAATACTATCTAATTTATAGAAAACAAACAGCAACTCACCTGATACAAATAATAATGTCTCCTTTTATTTCAAAGGACAATGGCCAAGTTTTTGAAAATGTAAAATTTGTTAAAATACATTCAAATTTTACTAAGAATTAACCAACTTAACCATCTCATAGAAAGGTCATTAAATATTTAAATAAAAAATAAATTAAGTTAATTATGTCAGTAAACTCTGCATTTAATTATTATTATTTTCAAAAAAAAGAAAAAAAACAGGTTCTTATGTAATTACATAAATGAAATTGTTTGGATTAATCAAAAAACATGCAAAATGAAAAAAAAATGTTAAACTCTACTTCTGAAGCAAAACAATGTCTAACATGGATAGTTTTTAATTTAAATATGAAAGTTTAACTAAACCATTCTTCTTTCCTTCAAATCAAATATAGTAATTAGATGCAAACAAATTTCCTGCCTCAAATGTTATTGACAACCCAATTGGACTTTTTAATTGTTGAAGTCTATATAAGCACAAATTATAGCAAATATTTTTCGTCAATTTATAACAATATTTACTAATTTAATGATGAAATTCAAAAACCTGTAAATGAATCAATAAAATTATCCTGTTTTATATAGAGTCATAAGTTGAGTTGCATATAAACAAATAAAAAAATTCAAAACATCTAAACTAATGCATTTAAAAATAATTACTGAACAGTAGTGTGTTTATATAATAAAGCATTTGAGCAAACATTTTCAAAGTAAAGCTTAGAGTCCTTGACATTATTCCTTGCTTTTTTAAATGATTAAAAATTCACAGAAGCACAAATGTCCATCCTTAATAATATTGTAAGATAATAGATAACTTAAAATATACCCGAGGCATATACTTGAAAAAACAAACGGAAGTTAGTTATTAAAAATGACCAACAATATTAATACACTTGAGACCAAGTTTGAATATATTGTATATTAAAACAAAAAATGAGAGAAAATAGAAACATTGTAATGAGCACATCTTGAAACAATTTTAAAGTGCAATAACTATAATTTACACAGTAACATAAAATAAAATGCATCCAATTACAGAGTTTAAATTTATCTTTTAGGCTTTTAGGCCTTGTATACAAGGTCTTGATTGCTTTCATCCTATAATTTGACGTTACCTTTTTATATGATAAGTAAAAGAAATTATTTTGACTATAACAGTAGCTAGAGAATATTATTTATCTAACTGGATTTGCTGTGCTTGAAAGTAAAAACAGAGATTATTAGAATTAGTTCGTATCTAATACTTGAGAAAAAGTGAAATGTAGGACGACTGTTTTATCTCTAATACAAATGCAAGTATAAAGATAATTATTCTTGTAACTATTTTACATCCAAAACTCCCCTTATATTATAGCATTATTATTTCCTAGATAGGAAAAAAAATTAACGTAGTTCTATAAGGTAATTTTATAAATTTGGTAAGCATGTACTATCATAAAAAATAATAACGATCTGATGTCATAGTTATGAGAATATAAATTATAGCTACAACGTATTTTTATTATAGCACATCATAACAAATTATGCTTTTACTGAAACAACTAAAGGTTCACCACTTTATTTTTTTTAAGGGAGAAATAAAGAAATGCCTAAAAAGGAAAAGAAATATATTTGGGAGTTAATTTGTAACAAAGGGATGGTGTTAGGTACCTTAAACTACCCATAAAAATAATTTATAGTTTCGATTACTATTTCTTCAGAAAAAAATATTTGAACACTTATTAAAAAAGGAGAATATTCTTGTTAAAAAGTTGTTAAAAAAGAGATTTTATTAATTCTGTTAGAAGTGCCTAACTCACCCCCAAAAGCTAGCTCAAGAAGAGGAGGTTTGTCCACTATTATAAATTCTTGAATGCTCTCATAGTTGTCCGATGTAGGATTCTTGACACACCCCCCTCAGTCCAGAGTAGGATTGGACATCTGATGGACATATTGGGCAAAGAGACATAATCGGGCACCTCCCCAAACGATCGAGACAAAATGGCTCCGATACCATGTTAGAAGTGCCTAACTCACTCCCAAAAGCTAGCTCAAGAGGAGGAGGTTTGCCCACTATTATAAATTCTTGAATGCTCTCATAGTTGTCCGATGTAGGATTCCTGACAAATTCATTAAAAATTTAGGGAAAATTTTAGAAGGAAAGAATTTATTAGAAAAAATTTTGTAAAAGAAAGAGAACCTAGTGGAAGGAAAGTTAACATTTTAGGGATAAAATTTCTACAAGAAAATATAATAGAAGGAAAAAATTGAGGAACTATGCCCTAATTTTCGAGTAAAGGAATATCAAAATATTTATAAGGAAATGGATAAGAAAGTTCAAAAAATAAACTTTTTACTTATCTTAACTGGAAAACTGAAAGTATAGCTATTTCTTCAAGAAAATGAAATTTGATTTGGTATTTTACCAAAACAAGAAATAATTTTTAATGTCAATAAAACTAATTTTAAATTTTTTTATTGTCTTAACTTGGCTAATGTCAAATTTTTAACTTTCCTATATAGACTAAATTAATATCTTTTGACACTTGTGATAACTATTAATAAACTCTCCTATTCTAGAACAGCCCATCCCATCTCATTAATCTTATCAGTACTCTAATTGTCCATACACAAGTAAATATAAACATGAAATTGCAAATAAGAAAATATCATGTGCATAAAAGTATCTTTTTGTAATTTCAATACAAAGCAAGTATCTATCCTAAACCAGAGAGGCCTAGGACTTTATTAAAGCAGCAAAACTATCTGATTTCTTTACAAACTTTCAATTTTTTTATTACCATACACTTTTGAATTGGTTTATTATTTTATGTTTATTCTCATTAAGCAAAAAGTAGGAAAAATTACGCCCAAGTTTATTGAAATTAACAAAATTTTAATCCAAATTATCTAAAATATCAATGTTTTTGGCTTTTCACAAAAATTAAAATTTAAAACACAAAACTAGAACAAGTATAAATATGCAAGCACTTGTTCCACGTAGAAAGTTAAAAGGCATACCTACGTATTCGCTTGTTGTTGCAAATGCACCAAATTTATAGTTCAAGCTATAAGTCCCAGCCCAGCCCATCTGAAAATACAATGCATATAAACGATTAAAAATCAATATTTCCCAATGTATTGCAAAACCCTTATCCTTCAACCTCTTTTCTAAAAATTTTATCCATAAAGAAACTGCCCATTTCTCATCTAGCTACAGAATACCAAGAATTCAGATTCAAATTGAAAACAAACTGTCATTGACTAATTCAAATTATGTCCTCTTTTTTTCTTAAATTCCAAAAAACTCAAAGAAACTTCAAGTAACACAAAATGTTGCAAGAAAAACTGATTTCCAAAATAACCAACCTATACTAGCAGAGAAAAGCCATCAGACAATGTAAAAAACCAGAATACAAATACCTTGGAGTAATAAAAGCAAGATATCTAGAATTATTTTTCCGCAAGCCCTCATAATTGATAAAAGATTGAGGAAACAACTCTGAAACCCTCCCCCCCCAACTTTCTCAGCCTGTCCTCACAGCAGAGGGGCTCCAGCCCTCCCAGCATCTCCGTGGTCTCCTCTGGCCCCACTCCAACAGCAAAGAGATAGGGTCACAGCTTAGAGAAAAAAGGAGAATTTATGACCTTTGGAAAAAGGGGCAGTCCACGCAGAAAGATTACAAAGGTATAGCA
>JANSVA010097657.1:0-10732 GCA_025504915.1 Erythroxylum reticulatum
TTCTAATAATATACATGTTTCTTATACATCTCTATGTATACGTATATTACTTACAAAAGAATCTTGGTACCTTATGACAAGATGTATAATGCTCATTAAAACCAAACTCTTTTGTTTTATTAATAATAAATATTTTTGGTACAAAACTATAAGTGAAGAAGATTAAGTTACATGTAAATACACTTGCTTTCTAGGACAATATATTTACATAACTCCAACATGAGTGAGGATAAATTTTAAATAATTAGGAAATGATTGAGCATCATTAATGGAAGTTTTATGTTATTAGAGTCTCTTTTAATACTTATAATATTCCTTGATTGACATTTCCATGAATTATTATATGTTTTAAGTTTGTTTTTTAAGTCATCAGGTTATTCTAGTTGACCAATACCTTAGTATAGTCAACCAATGTTCTCAAACATCACAAAATTACCACATCCAATAAGTTTGTTTATAGTTTTATTGCTTCTCTGGTTGACAACTTACTTACTTTGTTCAACTAATTCCATCAAATGGTTAACCAATATCCCCTTGTTTAAAAATTCCTTTATTTCTAGTAAGTCTATTAAGCGATTAGTTACATATACTAGTCAACTACTTATTTATATTAGTCAACCAATATTCTCATGTGAATATAATCTTTTTCCTCATAAATTTTTCTTCTAATGAGATATTGTTTAGTCAATTATATTAGTTGACCAATATTACTGAACATTCAACCAATGCAGTGAGTTTAATATAAATTCTCAACCTCTTTCTCATTTTTTAACCGTTGCTTCACCTCTCCTATTTAAAATAGATACTAACCATAAGCCTCTCTTTGGAAACCAATAACTTTTCTCCTCCTTCCAACTCTCAAAAGATTTTCTCCTCTCCAATCAATCATCTTAAAACACTTTTAAAGAAGTAGAAACCTAAACGACTTCTCATGTGACATCTTCCTCATATCTAATAGATCCTTTATCTTTGAAATTTCTCCTTCTTCTCTAGCGAGTCTCAGATAAGACCTTCAGACCTAAAAAACTCCCCTCCAAGATTCATCGACATTCAACGCCAATTCATCTAATTTTATTTGGAGTAAACCATATTCCCTCTACAAGGATTTTTAGAAATCTATGAGTTCTTTTCTAAATTGTTGATTAATTTTCCTTATTTTTGTGCTTTTAAATATGTTTATGTAGTCAATTTCATGACATTGATTTTATATTGAATCAAATTACAAATTAGGCAAGTTAGGGTTTTAGAATTGGGGATTTTTCAATTCCTTTCACACCTTCAATTAATCTTTCAAATTAATGGTTTATTAGTGACATTAAAGGTCAATTTAAGGTTTTCCAACTCTCAATTGCATTCGATTATATTCAATTCTGATTTTATTTGAGATTTGGACATTTTTCCTAATTAATTTTGGAAAATTATGAAACTACTCGAATTTATGCAATCTTTTGTGAAATCGATAATTTACTAATTCAATTAAGAATGTATTTGAGCATTTCCTATAACACCCTACTCCCACAAGATTCGAACCTAACATCGATGGGTGATATCCGAATCCGTGCCCCATGAGGATGGTGTGCTAGAACACTCAATTAGTCAAATCTCATTACAAAGTCTTTTCTTTTCTTTTCTTTTTAAAACAATGCACACTTTTGGGGACCTTAGTTCTGTATTTAACATTAAAGCTGAGAATCACCCTTTTATATTCATATAAGCATTTAGTAGTTAATTAATACAAAATTCAAATAACAAACAATAAAGTGAGATCATCTTGGTCTACTCACAGTACGCTCTAGATTAGCATTAGCTTTAATAATCTAGAAACATTTGAATGCAGACATTTATCTTGCACATCAATATGTCAAACACATGATGCACACACATTAATAATTGCACAATTATAAGTATGCATTTATGCACAAGTGTGTATACGGAATATGTACAATGCATATTCATGACAATCCTAGGTATCTTTTTAATTTTCACATTATTTCCACATTTGCATTTTATCACTCAATTACTCGTCATTTCGATTGAAGCATTAATTGCTCTCACAATTAACAATTTCTCATTCACTTTAACTTGATACCCATTATTCCTCTCCTTTGAATCACATCTTCAATCATATGAATATCTTTATTCCTAAACATACTCATACCTTTGGTACTTTGATATCAACAATTCATTCACTAATGTTATTCCAACATTACAAGATCACACATTATCCAAACTTTCCTTTCTTCTTATAAATTTTACCGAATTTCCAAACCTTCGGGTTTATTTTCCATGATCAATTATACAATTCAAATGAAGTAATTTGGAAACACTTTATTCTATAAAAACGTTCTCCATTGTCTTAAGTTTCTAATGACACCAAAATCACTCAATTTGGTTTAGAAATGTGAAAATTATACTCGAAATATTTTTGGACTACTTTTATTCAGAGACAGCACCCCATACTCAACTTTCACCCAGAAATTGAAACTCTTAGAGTCAGATTCAGAATTTTATTTCTTCATATGATTTGTATCCCTATGTATTTAGTTTACTTCAAATTAAAAACCAGTAAATTTAGATAACTACAGAAGAAGATATGCCCAAAATACTGAACAATGTTTAGTGTAGGAAAATTTCACCGCGGCGAACTCCTTTAGAGAGGAATTCTGGCGAAAATTTTAAAAGTTTGCCACGGTGAAACCTAGAGATGGCCATGGCAAAATCCTCTTAACTTTGAAGTTTGCAGTGGCGAATTTCCAAAAGTTCGCCACGGCGAACTCCTCTAGAGAGGAGTCCTCACTAAAATCTTTCAAGTTCGCCGCGGCAAAAATACACAGACGCAAACCCAGTTCAGTACTCTCTTCCCATTTTCTAGATTTTTCACCTCTAACTACTTACACTTAAATTATACAAAAATCATCCTTTCTACCTCATTTGCTCTTCAATCTCTACTCCAATTCAACTCAATAACATTCACAATCAATTCTTAAATTTATATTTGACAGAACATTAAACATGTATACATTCATTACTTCACCAACTTTCATCAAACACAAAACACCATCTTATGCCATTTAACCTCTAACAATCATCACAAATTCTTCAATTAACCATACCCATAATACTTAACAAGCTACTTACTTGATTTAGCTCCCAAGTCTTCAAACATCTTCAAGATCACCAAGAATCCCTAGCTCCACCAACATACATGATCATCTTCTTCCAAAGGTGGTAGGGATGAGTTTTTGGTTAGAATGAAAGAGAGGGCAAGTGAAGGATGATACAAAACTTAATGTTGATGGGTGGGTTATGAGAGCATCGTGAGTAGAGGAGAGAAAGATGAGAACAAAAATCAAAGAAGATGAAGAAGGGAAGCATGTATCGTGAATGGACAATGAAAGACCATGAAATGGTCTTTAATTAGGTCAAATTCGTGGGTGGATGCCACTTGTCATGTTTTTGTGGTCTCCAATTGGCTCTTTTAAAGAGCTAATCCATTTGTCTCCAATTTGCAACCCAATTTTCTCCTAATTTTCAATGACACTTGTCATTAAATCCTAATGTCACATATTAAAATTTCTACTGCCCTCAAACATTTATTTCTACCACTATTTATCAATTATTCTGCCATTTGACATTTTTCCTAGCCTAAGAATTATCCCAATTCTTTTCAGAAAATTTTCTCAAAAATTCCAAAAAAAATTCTAAATCAAAAATTCTAATCTCCAAATCAAAATTTCAATACAATCAAACCACAATTTCCAATAAAAACCATATTGTTCAATAAAATCACATTTATAAACAATTATACCTTGAAATATTAATGGATGCATGTACAATCATTTTGATGTGTGCAAAATTCACTATTCACATGTATGTGCATATCATGAAATGCATGAGCATGAAATGTGTTTCCTAATTTTTCCATAATCTCTCACATTTTACAATTGCCTTAACGTGGGTAACAAAATGTTACATTTCCTATATTTAACTATATTGAAAGTTATGAATTCATAATCCAATTAATGATTTCAACCTAAATCCATCTGAAGAAACTAAGATTTCTTTCAATTATGTATAGTTATGAATCATTCTTTTAAAACTAAAGCCATTTCATATCTTGCTTTTGTTTTCTAAATATGATTGTACTTTTTATATTTCATTTTATCATTTTGTTGACTTTTTCAAAATACCTTCATTATGATTGTTTTTCAAATCCGCATACTTCATGATTCATTTTCTATTTTTCTTTATGTTTGCACCTTACTTTTTATAATAGATTGGACATTGAAGTTGGTGAACTTAAATGGAAGTGATTTTCCTGTAGGTGGGTTTAGAACTTAAATTATTGGTACGCATTCCCTTTAATTCTTTTTTCAGTTTTTGTCATCATCCTGAACACACCTCACTCCTGTATCAAAAGGAAAGAACTACTGGGAACCCTAATCGGTGTCTGAGACAATTACATAAAGTAGGACTAACCCCACCCTTCTAGGACTTGGTGGACTCAAGAGAGAACTGCAACTCATCCACCTTCTGTGCATCATTCCACTCATGGGAATGAGTATATTGACATTCACTCTCCTCAGTTTTCAGATTATATATATTATGAGTTACATGAAAACGATGTTATTTCTTCCTCTTTTTTAAAACTATTCGTAACATATGGTCATGTGTAATTTTTCGTTGATTAAGCGTAAGAATTTTACTTACAAAGACTTGTCGTATCAACCCAATAAACTTGACATTATTTTATTGTAATCTTCGACGTCGAGTAATTCAAGGAGAAACTGACCTATTTTTTAGAGTTTAAGGTGTAAGCATCCATCTCACAAGCGGTATTATAAATGATATTTTGGGCATTTTCATTCTTAAAAATTATGTTTATTACCCTGTATTTGATAAAGTGAAGATTATTTTTTAGTTAGGTGTTAGTACAAAACCCATTAAAAAACCCAAAGATGTTGGTAATCTCAATGCATTCCTAGATTCCATCATCTTTACATCAAGGACAACTTTGTTTCTTCAACTAGCCATTACACATTTTATAAGACATGATAACCTTTGGCTCCTCTCCACCCTTATGCGAGGAGAGAGAATTTATCTTGGTAATTTCATTATGTATAATATGGTACATTTCAATCAAACCAAGAAAAAAAAACAAAATATCCCTTATGCTCTAATACTTAGCCTCATCTTCCATTATTGTCACATTTCTCCCTTAGCCTCATCTTCCAGCATCGTCACATTTCCCCAGTTGGAGATGAGATTGATCTAGATTTCCTTTTTGACTATGCTACTTTTAACTGTATGGGTTATCAGTTGGTTGATAGTGAGATGAATAGGCCATATCAATAACAACGGTTATAGCCTCAGTAGCCCCCACCATCTCATGAGGCTCTTTCATATAAGGTTAGTTTTGATGAGCCTCTACTTAGCCAGACCATTAAGTTGTCTACGAATGATGAAGCTATAGTTTCATGACCATATCATAAATCTCATTTGATGCTTGCTTAGCTGCTATTGAGTGTCAGCTAGCTCAACTTTGAGGTGAACTTCACTCCTTATAAAACATCACCGTGAACCGTCTAGATGATTTATATCACCTGATTTAGTCTTGCTTTCCTCCTCTGAATAGTATTTTTAATATTTCAAAACAGGGAGAGAAAAAGATTAGTAATATTAAATTCAAGTGGAGTGATGACATTTAAAGGGAGTGCTTTTTTTAATTCTTATATTATATTCCTTGTAATTTATGTAGTATTTTATGTTTGAATAAATTTATGCTATGTTTAAGTTAGTTTATCTACATATGTAGATATTTCTTTACACATGATATTGAACATTTCTGTTTTCTTGACACTAAATTATGTTTATGTATAAATTAAGGGGGAATCAATTACTATATTGAATGTGTGCATAATTTTATTATTTCTCTCTAATATCAAAAATGTTTTGATCCTTAAAAAGGGGGATTTTTAAATTAAGGGAGGTTTCAATCAATTTTTTATGATTACAAAGCATAAGTACAACTAATGAATTTATTATTTTGATGAGAAGCAACATAAGAATAAGATTTAGACATAACTTAAGAAGATAGTTTATGAAGATCATAAAGGAAAGTTAGAGTTTACAACCTTCAAAGTGAATAACAAGTCAATAATAAAAGAAAATCAAAGCACATCAAGGTCATTATGTATTTGTTAATATTAATTATAATCAAATTTTGTTAGTTTAGTAATCTTAAAGGCTCATCATGCATAATCATTTCATCTTACTTCATTATCTTAGTCTTTTCGCCCCCATCAAGAGGTATCAAATTTTGGCTTTTAAAAGGAAGCCGTTTTATTTTTCAAACAATCTTTGGAGGATATTTTAAAATATTTTATTTTAATTAAGAATTTTAAGCATTCAAAGTTGTTATGATCATATTTTTAGAGGCACTGAAAAACTAATATAGGTTAGTAGTCAACCAATTTATGTAAGAACATAAACATAAAACATTTTTAGAATGTCTTATGCCCCCTCTCCACTTAAAATATGTTTTATTCTCAAAACTTAACTCATTGCTTAAAATTTCATGCTAAACCATTCACCTTATTTATATTCAATATCGATATGACAACGTAGCGTGAGCAAAGAGACAATTATATTGACTAAAATGAATAACTAAATATGTTATATTGCGTAATTTGTATTATTTTTTCATAATCATAAAAATAAATCTCTTTAGTTGTAAACATAAGTGCATTAATCAATCACATAAATTTAGAATTCTTTTAATTTATTTTATTCTTATATTTTCTGTTTATGTGGCACAAAGGAAGAAAACAGATGCTTGAATTGTTTACGACTCTTTTGAGCATCACGTTTCTTTAGTAAGATGGAAAATCTTTAAACAGATGTTGATTTTGAATAGTTATTTACCTAAATGGGTTGTTGGATTGAAAACAAAAACATATTAGATTTGCCTAAATAGTAGATTTCAAAAACTTTTTTCGAAATCAAATCACAACGGAAGCATAATAACCAAAATAACATGTTTTAATCCATACATGATACGATATTAGGAAAATAAATCACATAAGAACAAGATTGAAATTTTGTCGACTCATTTGCTACAGCTTTGATTCCTCGCTATTGTGTCAACTCCTTACTATTGTATCCTCAACCAATCCGATCTACCACATGTTCTCCTTGGACGATTTGATTAACAAGATCCTTTGGTAGGAAAGGAGAAGAAAAATATTCTAGAGGTTTTTTTTATTAGTTTTTTTATCAATTAGTTGAAAGAAGCCAAATGAGACTCTCTCATTCCTTATTTCGACTAGCTCATGAAAGAAAGGAGAGGGGAGTCGTAAAAACCAACTAATGCACCACTTCTTTCTTCTAATCAAAATGAAGAAGAGGACAATAAATGAGATATTCTCATTTGTTTAATATGGCTAGATGAAAATACAAAAAACCAAAATGAGACACTTTCATTTTCAGTTATATGATGAAAGAAGGGAGAGAGAGCAATAAATGCACTACTTCTTTAATCAAATAAAAGTTAAAAGGTTCATATGTTTTTCTACATGACAACCATTAATTCATTTAATGAGGACACCATTAAAACATTTGATGATGATTAAGCATGATAAAAACTCATCATATATTTAGCAATTCAATGCTAAATGTGCAGCTATCCATTTAGCTATATAAAACTAAAAAGTACATTATTCTATTTTCGGTTTTGCACTTTTTCTTGTCTTTACAAATCTTGTTTTAATTTAATTAATGTAATTAGTTAAATCAAACCAAAAATCAGCCCAAATATTAACTGTTCATTTTGGGCTTCTAATTAAGGCTTAAAACCCAATTTAATTAACTCTTAATTAAATTGCTCCGGTCTTTCCGAATCTAATTCGGTCCTTTCCTTTTATTTTCTTTCCGATAACCTCGATTTATTTTTCTTATTTTGCTTAGTAACCTTTCTTAGAAGTCAAGTGGGGAATCAAATTAGAATTGTATAGTTTAAGCTCCAATAAGTTCGAAATTAATTTAATCTCATTAGAATTAACTCCAACTTATTAACCAAATGTCATTCCGTTGAAGACAATTAGTTGAATTCTTGAATTACTAAATATTATGAGAGCACATGTTTTAAATTAGATGTTCAATTGTAAACTCTATTATGAACCATATTATAGTCATCTGCACAATAAAAGGTAAAATTACCAGTTTGCCCTTATTTTGGTTTTTCCTTCTAGATCTCCCGCTTTACTCTATATGATGATTAATATACAAGATCTCAACTTGGTGTTAAGACTTGATGGGTAGCTAGTCCATCAAACTACTGGCACCAGTTTAATCATAATCTCTAAAAAAATCTAGAAGTGATGATATCACTATAAACTCTTTATTTGAGTGAATGTTCCCTGATACATATTTCAATTAATAATTTCAACATGTTGACACTAGATTGATACTCTATAAAAATTCACTCTAATAATATCAAGAATTATAATGAAACACATATGAGTTTACCACTCATCAAGATTGTGGTTCGCAATAAAAGAATACTAAAGTGTATGTTTTAAGATTAAAGAAACGACCTACTTTATTTTTAAAAAACATACGTGATTCCATATTCATTTAATAGTGATATTATTGATAATTAACTACTATCATGATATGAAACTCATCATTCTCTTGAAGTAAACTCCTTTACTTACACGGAGATAAATCGTAATACTACAGTCTAAACCATAATCAAATGACCAACTTGATTACTTAACTATGAATCAACTAATTTAGATTCTAATAATATACATATTTCCCATACATCTCCATGTATATGTATATTATTTACAAAAGAATCTTAGTACCTTATGACTAGTTATATTATACTCATACAAATAAAACCAAACTCTTTTGTTTCATTAATAATAAATATTTTCATTACAAAAAAGTAACTGGAAGAAGATTAAATTATAAGGAAATACATTTACTTTCTAAGGAACTATATTTACATAACTCCAACACGGATGACTTTTGCATTCTCTGTACAGGTTAAGCCTGCAAGACTAGTGAGTCATAGGAATTCAAATTATTAACCTAATCTTTGGTAGTCAACCATCAACATCCAATTAGCTTTCATTTTATCCTAGAGTTATGTACATTAATACTGTGTAATATTTAGTTGATTTGTTTCTTTAGTTGGAGTCACCTAAAGTTTATAAATAGATGGATGTACATCACATTGCATACATACAGAAATATGGAGAGCATTTCTGCATTTCTTTCTTGTTCTCTATTTCTATATGGTATTAGAGCCTCTTTATAACAAAAGGAGACAAAATTCTAAAGCCTTTTTCATTCTTTGTCACAACATTCTTCTTTCGTATTCTGAGTTTTTGAATCTGCTTCAAAAATAATTTTTCATATACCTAATTGTTATTCTCCTTAAGCATATTACGATGGTGAAAAAATCATCTCTAGAAGTCGCTCTAAATGTCGCCTAAAGCCACTGAATTCTAAAAGACTAGTTATTTGTGTTTGGAGGAAGAAGTTAAATAACCCAAAGTTATTGGATTCTGAAACACTAATTACTGGTGTTTAAAGGAAGAAGAAGATCTAAACGACATCATTTAGCTTCCAAGAAAAATGACACCATTCAATTAGGAAAGGTGGAAACATGTCAATGCCATGTCAGTCACCACATCAGCTCCCATGTTATTACCAGCTCATTGTCATCTAAGCATAAAGTTATACTTTAACTGTACACTTGTCGTTACCTTATTTGTCCACATGTTCTCTCCTTCTTAGTTCAGTTTAAAAAGGAGTTGACTGATTCTTTGATTGCCTAATTTAGTATATTTTAATTCAGGTTTTTCACAATCAAGACTAATTCCAAAGGATTTTTTATGTTTTGAATCCAATTATGAGGTTAGATAACCAAATTCCATATCTATAAGCAGATTTTCTCTTATTTTATTGTCTTCTTTCATTATGAATGCCTCTAAACTTCCTAATATATTCCAACCCTATTAATATCATCTTTGATTACTCTAACTTTGATCTTTAGGTTGAGCAAATGTGTAGCTTTCTTAAGGGGAGACTTATTTGACGTATTCTTACTGGAGAAATATATAAACCCATTCAAAAGAAAGATGAAGAGAATGACTTATTCACCAAAAACTTGGTGCCATTGGATGGAACAAACCATCAAATCTTAACATAATTTTGAAATACATGTGCCAAAGTCATCAAACTTGACTTTCGACATTTTGACACGGCCCAAGAGATATGATATTTTCTGATAAATTTTTTTTCTACCAAGTGATATCCATCAATTTCAGTTGTATAGGATACTTCACCGAATGCAACAACAACCTAGATAGGCAATACATAGTTATGTGTCTTTTAATTACAAGAACTTTGGGAAAAACTAGTACTTAGCGATCCTATCTAGCTTAGTCCTGATGCTGCTGTGATCTATGCAAATCTTTGAGAACGTTAACATATATGATATTTATAAGTGACTCTCAAGGATGAATTTGAACCCATTCGTAACTCTCTTCTCATAGAGGAAGTTTACCCCAATCTTAACACTGCCATTAAGGAGCTCATCATAGAGGAAATTCACCTCAAGATGCTCCACAAGGAAAATTTTGTCCCATTTACTGATTTTGTCCTTATAACTCATAGCTCATCTTAAACTTCTCACAACTCAAGTAAGAATTTTTATAAC
>JANSVA010097667.1:0-10732 GCA_025504915.1 Erythroxylum reticulatum
TTAAAATCTTCTTGATTTTCTTTACAAATTCAGACGATTACAAAACAATTCACTTAATTTGATGAGTAATGCAACAACGAAAATTCTTATCTATTCTTCTAACAATAAGAAAATTAAAGAGATAAGGGTTAGAGAATATGACACTGTGATTTATACTGGTTCAACCTTAACCTTGGGCTACATCTAGTCCTTAGAGTTTGTTTGAGATTTCACTATATCCTTCAACGTTACAAGTATTATTTCTACACTTACAGAGCCTCTTGAGGTCTCTCTCACGAAGTATTCTTTATCTGCTTCCTTAGCCTCTCTAGGCTCTAGCCTTTCTTTCACTTGGAAAGATATTGTTTGAGCCTCATATTACAGATGTATTTGCTCTCTTTCTTTTGCACTTGAATACAAAATTTCTCTAAGTATGTTTCGTACAATCAGATTTTCTCTTGTGTTGTTTTTAGTTTACGACTATATCTAATATTTATAACCTAAATTTTCAACTGTCTTCTTTGAAAAATATGCTTATTGAATCTTCTAAAAACTGTTATTAGTTGAGTCATGTAACCAACTTCAACTAACTAACTGAATGACGTTCTAGAACATTTTGCAATTGCATCATCTTGTATAGATTTCGTATGCTTTGTCTGGTGTTATGCTTCATCTGGTGTTATGTTTCATCTGGTGTCTTAGACTAAGCACTTTGCACTTCGTTTGATCCATCTAAGATGCTTTGTCTTATTCAGCTTTTTACTAAGTATCGTCTTGAGTCTTAAGTATCATTTTGAGTTGATGATTTGTGTCACTTACATTTATCTGCGTACTTAACAAACTCATCAAAACAATTCATGCACTTTTATGGTTATTATTATTTAATTTTCATCAAAATTAATAGAAGAAGTTAAGTCTTCTTGAGTTAACAATCTCCCCTTTTTGATGATAACAAATAGTCATAATATTATAAGATAAAATAATATTCAGATGAATTAAGACAAATAAACAAAGAAAGCAAAATATACAAGATATGCAAAAAAATATAAATATACAATGAATGCTTTCTAATGTTTTTCACTATTCTCCCCTATTTTTTATTAATTAAAAAGATAGCTCATTTTTGACGCTTCAAAATTTCAGAATACATGTGTTGAAAATCAGTGTGGATTGTCTTGAGCTCTTGTTCTATAGAAACACGTAGAAGTGCTAGTTCGTTATGAAGATCACCCACTGTATCACCTAATTCATCAACCTTAGTATTAATTTCCTTAATGTTTTTAGTTAAGGCTTCCTGAACTTTTGTTCTGCTTGTGACTAACTTCAGTTCATTTGATGAAATTCTTTAAGAACTCCAAATTAACAGTAGCATCTTGTAGTATTTCACTAAGTGGATGAAGGTGCTAAAAAACAGATGGTTTTCTAGGTGAATCGTCTAATTCTATTATTTTAATTGAGGGTAATTTGAAGGTTTGTTCTCCTTCAGGGATATCAAGATCATCAAGTCTGGAAAATTTGTCAATTGGTTGCCCAAGAAGGTGTAAAACATTTTTAACTGAAGGTATGAAACCTAAGGGTCTGAAATGAATGATTAAATGCACAAAGGTTTCTAAATTAAAATCGATACCTTTAATTGTGATACTTTTATACCTTTCTTCTGATATTGTACCAACTACCTTGAAACTTTCATCTTTGGTAGATTCTCCAAATTGACTTCCTGATGTCCTTGATATGTGATGTGATACATAAACACTACAGGTTGAGTTGCATGACATACCTTGTCTATCTTCTTTATTGGTGTTGGACATCTAAGATGTACATCTGGTACAATTTTAATTGTTGTTCTGCTTATTATCGGATAAATTGTATAACAATCTTTCGTAATCTTCAATAGATATGGTTCTGACTTTTCATCTCACAGAATACCATATAGTCTTCGTTCTTCATGACTTAGAAGATGTACCATCTGATTGTTTACTGTTATAGGCTCAACTTGAACCTTAACTGTCTGTTTAGAAGGTTCTCTGATGATAATTGAACTTTTGTTTCGATCAGGTGTTGATTCTTCTATGACCTTCATTTTTAAATCTGTTTTCTTCATTGGTTGAGGAGGGTTGTAAGGTACTAGCTGATGTTCAGCAGTCTGTGTCTTTTATGGAACGTCATATGAAGAAACCTTCTTCTAAATAAGCTTCATCTTCTTTTGTTCTTCTGCTGGTTTGGAAGAGAGTTATTATTGAGACTTCTTCCTTTCAACTACTAACTTCCTTTTTATCTCTGTCTCTCCAGATGATTGTGCTGATTGAATTTATAGGATATAGACAACTGATTTGGTAGGTTGTTATTGTTACTCTTGCTTCTTTTTACTCTTAGAATCTCCACCAAGAACTAAAACTTTCTGCTTCTTTTGTTTTTGTTATCGTAAGGTCAATAATTTTGGTGACCTTCTTGTCTTTTTGAGCCTTTCTAATTGGACCCTCTCAGCCTTCCTCTTTAAAGACACTTGGTGAGTTGGTTATTGAAACTTGCTTTCCTTCTTCTTTAGAAACATCTTGACTTGTATCGGCATATCAGACAATTGTTCAACCTTTTCCTCTGCTAATATTCTTCCGGATGATCAATGTTCTGCTTGTATTTCTGACGGAACATGTTCACTCTTGCTTCATCTTGCTAAACACTCCCCATTAGACTTTGCTTTCGGTGTGAAATCTACATCCGCTTCAACTTTAGTCCTGATTCTCATTTTGTTAATATTAAAGGAATTAATAACACTCTTAACATTCATCTTTACTCTGTTTCCTCTATCAAGTAGGACTCCAGATTCTTTGAAGAATCTTGTTAACAACATACCATAAGGTAAAGAACCACTCTTCATATGATAATCCTCCCTAGCCTTTATCATGGACTTCATAATCAAGAACGGAAGATTAATGGGTTAGTGAGTAAGTAGATGAAACAAACAATGTTCATCATTCATTGTCACCATGTCCTTTGATCCTGCTTTTGGGAGGATACAATAAAGAAGAATTGAATGAAGAACCTTAGCGTTCGGAATGAGGGTTGAAGACTTCTTGACTCCTAGATTACTGGATCCATATAGTTGTCGATTGATGTTGGCTTTGTCTAAATGACTTTGAGCTATCCAATTTGTATTGTTGAACAATTTTGCTTGAATACTTGGACACCCAATAGCCTTCTCGATAGAATCTTGTGTGATGATTACCGACTAATCATCTACCATCGATACCAAGGTGTTGTCTACCACCTTCACATTCTTCCCGAACTCATATATTTCATTCAGATATACCAACTCTCGAATGTTGAAGAAATTCTTCCAACCAACTGCTTCAATCTCTGGTTCGATATCCATCTGATTTTTTTTAAGGAAGTGAAATCGACGAGTCTCCTATAGATAAGAGATTTTGGAATTTTTAATATGTAAAAATAAACACTAAACATAAAAATATATTTCACTTAAAAAAGCGAAGTTAGTATATAAAAAGATGAAGATATGAAATGAGAAGAATTTGAAGTTTAAAACAAAGTGTTCGATTGTCTTTATTGAGAGCACTTTGAACAAGTCGGTTTCGAAGTTTCTCAAGAAAATTCTAGAGTGTAGGGTGTTGTAGAATTTTGAGATGAATTCCTTTTTATATATATACACACTCATGAAAAGTTACCATTTGTAATTTACTATTACTATTTAACTTGAAAACTTATGACTTTTTAGCTTCTTCTGGATGAATCGTTTGGCTCATGAAGTGTCAGACAAATGGTCATTTAACATCACCATATTCAGGTTTCATTTGGTTTCCTTGAATCTGTCTTCACTTAAGGGTTTAGTGAAGATATCTGCCTATTGTTGATTCCTCTCAACAAATTGTAGATTAATGATCCCTCTCTGTACATAGTCTCTTATAAAATGACGTCTAACTTCAATATGCTTTGCCCTTGAGTGTTGTATTGGATTCTTTGAGAGATTAATAGCACTTGTGTTGTCATAGAAGATTGGAATCTAATCTTCTTAGATAGAATAATCCTCTAACTAATACTTAATCCTTAACACTCGTGAACAACAGCTTACAGCTGACATGTATTCAGCTTTTGCAGTAGATAGATCAATTGAACTTTGCCTCTTGCTTGACCAAGAAATTAGATTATGACTAAGAAAGTGACAACCTCCACTTATACTCTTTCCATTAATCCTATCTCCAGCATAATCAACATCGCAGTAGCTAATTAACTTGAAATCTTTACCTTTCTTATACATTAAAAAAATATCAATAGAACTTACCAAGTATCTCAATATTCTTTTAACAACAGTATAATGAGATTCCCTAGGATCTGCTTGAAATATTGCACACAAACAAACACTAAACAATATATCAGGTCTGCTTGCAGTTAGGTAAAGCAAAGAACCAATAATTTCTCTAAAAAGAGTTTGATCAATCTTCTTATCAACTTCATCATTAGATAAGAGGATTGAAGGATACATAGGAGTTGACATTGGTTTAACATTCTCCATTTTATATTTAACTAAAAGTTCTTTGATATATTTTTGTTAATGAACAAAAATCTTTTCTTCAGTTTGTTTAATTTGTAAACCAAGAAAGAACTTTAATTAACCTATCATGCTCATTTCAAATTTAATTTTCATAAGATTATCAAAATTTGAACATAATTTTTTAAAAGTTATACCAAAAATGATATCGTCTACATATATTTGGACAACTATAAAATCATTTAAATATATTTTCTAAATAAAGTTTTATCTACTTGACCTCTAATAAAGTCATTTTTAATAAAAAACGAACTCAGACGATCATACCAATCACGGGATGTTTGTTTTAATTCATACAAGGCTTTATGAAGTTTATATACATAATCTGGTTTATCAATGTCTTCAAAACCTGGGGGTTGTTTTCCATAAACTTCTTCATCTATAAAACCATTCAAAAAGGCACTTTTCACATCCATTTGAAACAGTTTGATATTATGAAAAATAACATATGCAAGCAAAATCCTAATAGCTTCTAGTCTAGCTACAGAAGCATATGTTTCATTATAGTCTATTCCTTCTTGTTGATTATAGCCTTAAGCTACTAATCTAGTTTTGTTACGGTTTACTTTTCTTGATTTGTCTAGTTTATTTTTGAACACCCATCTAGTTCCTATAATAGATTTATTGGATGGTTTAGGAACTAGAGAACAAACTTTATTCCTTGTAAATTGATTTAACTCCTCTTGCATAGCTAAAATCCAAGCTTCGTCTTGAAGAGCTTCATCAATTTTCTTAGGTTTTAATTAGAAACAAAGGCTACATTTGCCTCTCTTTTAAATTTAGATCTAGTTCTCACTCCCTCTAATGTTTCTCCTATAATCAAGTTTTCCGGGTGAGAAGATTTATATTTCCAGTCTTTTCTTAGACTAAAATTTCAGAAATATCTTATACCTTATCAAGTGGATCGTCTGGTGGTGACATGTCTAAATTATTAACTAAAGGAGCAGACAGAGTTTCATCATCAGAATCATCTTTTTTATCTAGATAAGAGTCATCATCAAATTTTACATACATGGACTCTTTAACAGATTTAGAAACAAGATTATAAACTCTATAAGCTTTAGAAGTAATTGAATAACCTAGAAAAATTCCTGAATTGATCTTAGAATCAAATTTATTTAACTTTTCTTTTGTATTTAAGATAGTACATTTGCAACCAAAAGGATGAAAGTAACATATATTTGGCTTTCTTCCCTTCCATAATTCATATGGAGTTTTTTTTAATAAAATAGGTCGCAAAAATACTCTATTTTGAATATAACAAGCTGTATTAACAACTTCTACCCAGAAGTATTTAGGAAGATTCATTTCATATAGCATAGTCCTTACCATTTCCTGAATCGTCTTGTTCTTTCTCTCTATAACTCCATTTTGTTGAGGAGTTCTAGGAGTAAAGAAATTATGGAAAATTCCATTCTCTTCACAAAATATTTTTCATTTTTCATTTTTCATTTTCAAATTCTCCACTATGATCACTCCTAATTTCAGCAATAGAAATTCCTTTTTCATTTTGTAACTTTTTGGATAAAACTTTAAAACATTTAAGAGATTCATCTTTATGTGATAAAAACAATATCCAACAAAATCTAGTGAAATCATCAATAATTACGAGACCATATTTCTTTCCACCTAGACTTAGTGTTCTGATTGGACCAAAAAAATCTATATGTAACAGCTCTAGAGGTCTGGATGAAGTTACAAGATTTATATACGAAAAAGATATTTTAACTTGTTTTCCTTTTTGATAACTCTCACAAAAGAAATTTTTGTTAAAACTTATCTTTGGTAATCCTCTTACCAAATTATGTCTAACTAACTTGGAAATATGTTTAAAGCAAGCATGACCTAGCTTTTTGTGCCAAATCATTTTTTCCTCATTTGTTGATATAAAACATGAAATATTTTGACTTTTCAAATCGTCTAAGTTAATTTTATAGAGATTATTTCGTCTCTTGGTAGAAAAGAATATAGAATCGTCCTTGTTTTTTACTACACAAGAATTTTGATTAAAGAATACTTCAAAACCAAAATCACATAATTGAGTTATACTAATTAGATTATGCTTTAAGCCTTCAACTATCAGAACATTATCAATAGACGAAAAGGAATCTTTACCAATTTTGCCGATCCCAACTATTTTGCCCTACTGGTTGTCTCCAAAAGTTACTGATCCTCCTTAGTTATGTTGGAGGTCTTGGAACATAGACCTTCTGCCTGTCATATCTCGCGAGCAGCCATTGTCCAAGTACCATTGGTGATGGTTGCTTTTTCCAAGAAAGGAGATCTGTAGTATATATTATATCCTTCTTAGGTACCGATATTTTCTTGGATCCTTTGGGGTTACCCATACAATTTTTCAAAGAATAATAATAAGAGTACTGATTCTTTTTCTTTCTATTAGGAACAAAACTCCTATTATGAAGAATATTACTATTATGAATAGTATTTCCATCATTAAAATCTAAACCGCTCTTATCATTTGGATGTCTATAACTTCCAATCAAGTCATTCATCCTTTTTGTACTTTTTGTAAATTTTTATAAATCTACTAAGAGACTGTTAATCTTTTGTTTTAGTTGATTAATTTTCTCAGATCTATCTATAGTTACTTTCTTTTTCATATTGTCTACTTGTTTCTTAAGGTAGACGTTTTCTTTTTCTAATAGTTTTGTGTTCTTTAAATTTTCAACAAATTTCTTTTCAATATCTTATATTGTTTTAAGATAACATGTGAACGTGAGCAGCCATTGTCCAAGTACCATTGGTGATGGTTGCTTTTTCCAAGAAAGGAGATTTGTAGTATATATTGTATCCTTCTTAGGTACCGATATTTTCTTAGATCCTTTGGGGTTAGCTTTACAATTTTTCAACGAATAATAATAAGAGTACTGATTCTTTTTCTTTCTATTAGGAACAAAACTCCTATTACGAAGAATATTACTATTATGAATAGTATTTTCATCATTGAAACCTAAACCACTCTTATCATTTGGATGTCTATAACTTCCAATCAAGTCATTCATCCTTTTTGTAATTTTTGTAAGTTTTTATAAATTTGCTGAGAGACTATTAATCTTTTGTTTTAGTTGATTAATTTTCTCAAATCTATCTATAATTACTTTCTTTTTCATATCATCTATTTGTTTCTTAAAGCAGACATTTTCTTTTTCTAATAGTTTTGTGTTCTTTAAATTTGCAACAAATTTCTTTTCAATATCCTATATTGTTTTAAGATAACATGTGAATCTTCTAATAATTTTAAATAAGCATCCTGAAGATCATCAATGTTAGAAATTACCTCATCATTACATTCCCTTTTAGCTACTAAGCATATATTTGCTTGTTCTGATGTTTCTGAGTCAAATTCAGATTCAGAAAAATCCGGATCTTCCCATGTTGCCATCATGCCTTTTTTGTTTTCTTGACTTTTCTTTTGTTTTCTTTTGAGCAACTAGCATTCAGACTTGTAATGTCTTGATTTATCCCTTCTAGGTTTATCTTTTGCATCAAGCTCCACTTCATAGAATTTCAGTGAACCAAGCAATTCATCTAGCTTAAGCTTACTTAAATCCGTGGCCTCTTGTATTGCTGTTACTTTGGGTCCCCATATTTTTGGAAGACTTCTGAGAATCTTTTTTACATGATCTTGACTATTGTAGATTCTCCCTAAAGCTTAAGTCCATTAACAAAATTTTGGAATCGGCCAAACATCTTATTAATAGTCTGATCATCTTTCACCTTGAACAGCTCAGACTGATGAACAAGAATCTTAATCTTGGATTCTTTCACCTGGTTTGTGCCTTCATATGCAATGGCTAATGTGTCCCACATTTTCTTTGCAGATTCGCACCCATGAACCTTATCATATTCACTTCTGCTTAGAGCACAACTTAAAAAGAACTTGTCATTTGAGTTTAATTGAAAGCAATCTTTCTGATCAGTTGACCATTCATCGAGAGATGCTATTCCCTTCATTGTCTGTTGGTGTATATAGATCATTTTCAATGATATCCCAAAGATTAATATGTGTGGATTCTATAGAAAGCAGCATCCTGTCCTTCTAATAATGATAATCTTCACGATTGAATGCAGGGGGTCTTGAGACTGAGGCACCTTCTGCTATACAAACATGTGATTTAGCCATGGATCTTTGTCCTCACTTTGTAATAGTATTTTTTGGAAACCTTGCTCTGATACCAACTAGAGTAAATCACTTGTTAATATAGAAATCACATATAATATGTAGAATACACAAGAAGGGGCATTGAATTGTGTTAAATTGTCTAAGATATTAATCTTTAAAATCTTCTTGATTTTCTTTACAAATTCAGATGATTACAAAACAATTCACTTGATTTGATGAGTAATGCAACAACAAAAATTCTTATATATTTTTCTAACAATAAGAAAATTAAATAGATAAGGGTTAGAGAATATGATACCGCGATTTGTACTGGTTCACCCTTAACTTTGGGCTACGTCCAGTCCTCAGAGTTTATACAAGATTTCACTATATCCTTCAATGTTACAAGTATTATTTCTACACTTGCAGAGCCTCTTTAGGTCTCTCTCACAAAGTATTCTTTATTTGTTTCCTTAGCCTGTCTAGGCTTTAGCTTTTTTTTCACTTGAAAAGATATTATTTGAGCCTCACATTACAGATGTATTTACTCTCTTTCTTTTGCACTTGAATACAGAATTTCTCTAAGTATGTTTCGTACAATCATATTTTCTCTTATGTTGTTTTTAGTTTACGACTATAACTAATATTTATAACCTAAATCTTCAGATTTCTTCTTTGAAAAATTTGCTTGTTGAATCTTCTAAAAATCGTTATTAGTTGAATCCTGTAACCAACTCCAACTAACTAATTGACTATCGTTTTAGAACATTTTGCAATTGCATCATCTTGTATAGATTTCATATGCTTTGTCTGGTGTTATGCTTCGTTTGGTATAATGTTTCGTCTAGTATCTTAGATTAAGCACTTCGCACTTCTTCTGATCCATCTAAGATGCTTTATCTTATTCAGTTTTTTACTTAAGTATCATCTTGAGTTGACAATTTGTGTCACTTACATTTATCTATACACTTAATAAACTCATCAAAACAATTCACACACTTCTATGATTATTATTATTTGATTTTCATCAAAATTAATAGAAGAAGTGATGTCTTCTTGACTTAACAATAGCATGAAGGAAATCATGATATGATCATACTATTGAGATTCCCAGTATCTAAATTATTCCTAGTCATAGGATTAATAAGATTGGACATTGTTAATCTAGATAGACTAGCACATGTCAAGCTCCTTGATTTGATCAAACAGTGGATCTCAGAAACTGTAAACATGAGATGTGATGCTTATGAGAGGTAGTAAGTACATTGGATGACCTACCATGAGATCATCACATAGATGTCTGATTCTAATGTCAGTAATAATCTCATCATAGCAATGGTGCAAATATCCTTAGACTTGAGGTACTTAAGAATATCTTGGATACTAATTCTATGCTTTAACTCCATTCCTACTTACCTTGCAGAGGTCACTCATAGGGTGTGATTGGGTATAGCATGAGGTATTTAAAGGTAATTGAGTAGCCAATAGAGGATTCATCACTTTTGTGATAATAGAAGATGATACTCATGGCCTCTTGTCGGGGTAATTACTTGGAAATCTCTAGCCGGAGTACATGTGTTATGCAGAATGTCTTCATTGACATATAGAGTAATGAGCCTCAGGATAAGAAATAATATCACTTGGACTAGATTTGACGTAGTCAGTATAGTGAGAGTTGACACTTTGCCAATACTTATAACAAGTGGGGTATATCATGTGAAAGGACGAATTGCACAACAATTATCTATAGGAGGGTTCATGATGAGCACGGGTTCGCTTATCAAATCACTTACTTTCCGGTCAATTGGGGTTCATGATGTATTGCTAGACGCCGCTCATGACTTGCTTAGATTAAATATTAATCTAAGTGGCCAACATAATCGGGAACCTAATGGGTCATATGCATAAGAGTGGCTCAGAGGATTCATAAAATGATTTTGGATAGATATCCATTATATAGAGAGCAATAGAAAGACCCCCAACGAGATCGGGATATGTCCCGATGAGATTATGACATCGATATTGATGAAATAGCTCTCTGGTGTTTTTCTACACTAGAACCCAGTGGG